>JAXQQM020065641.1:0-62697 GCA_034641835.2 Pinus albicaulis | reverse complement strand
CACTTCATCATCCAAATTTATATGACTTTCTTTTAGGAGGACCCACCATGCATGTCATGAGAAACAATGGAGGCATTATTAGAGATTATAGATTGGTTCTCCATAACGGATGGCACATTGATCAGAGTATTTGGCGGGAAGAAGTTGCCACATATTTTTTCAATATGGGCTACCAACAAACTTGTCATGCAAGAGGTATCTTATCCTATATCCACAGGTTTTTCAGTAGCACTACATTAAATGAAGAATGCACCATGGCCAACTCTTCATTTATAGGTTGGAATATATGAGATTAAGAATCTCAAAGTCATAGATGCCGAAGGCAAACCCATAGTCAGATTCAAGTTCAGCCATGTGTCTCTTATTGGGGTATTTCCTTAATTACCATCTCTTGAAATTCCTTCATACTCTTCTAAATATCTTATGCATATGATCTCTTCTGATAGAAGTGGACCCCATAGAACTCCTGATCCTTGGGTGGTTTCACCTAATCTTATGGAAGTTGATCAAGCTAGTGAGCATCCTCCAACACATATTGTGGAAGATATTTCCTCTCCGGCAGTCTTGTTAGTACCTTATGACGTTGGTAAAAAACTCCATCCCAATATGGAATATGAATAGGTTAATTTTCCCCCACAGGCCACTCCTTCGTCTGTTCCACATGAATCCCTCTATGAAAAACCTCCCCGACTAGTCAACTTGGAGATCGTGGATCTAATTATTGGTAATATTAGGGAGGTTATGCCTCTTTTTACCTCTATTCTCCCCGATTTGGAACAAGTAGAGCTTGGAAACATAAATATTGGAATGGTTCGTAGGGAACCTCCTCGTCCCTCCTTCCAAGTGCCATCCCTTAGTCGAGTCAATTCTTAGGCTTTTACCTCTGAACTTGCCAAAAAATTTCCCTTACCGCATGTTGACGAGCATCTTGTACCCCATTTATGTCTTTATCCCCCCTTATGTCCTCAGGTTAATTTTTAGACTGCGACTATGTTAGAATGTCCCTGGAATTTTCAACCTTTCTAGATTGGGGTGTTTGACTTCCTTTGGCATGGCTCCACATTGGTAAGCGAAATAGTTCCCTCACTCTCCATGAGTTTGGGTATAGAAACCCTTGGCATGTGTTAGGCTATGGGAACTCTCTATCATGACCTATTATACTGAGTTTCTCTTGTATATATTTTACATAATAGAGTTATGTTTGAAAATAGATCGTTATTGAGAGGGGGTAGTGAATCAGTAGTATGACTTCTTGTAGAGTTTTTCCTTTTATTACTTTTATTATAAATCACACACTTGTTATAAACATCACATAATCATAAACAAGTAAATGATAAGCATGTAAACATTTGAGCAACATCAATGGAAGAAAATAAACAAAACACAACCATAAAAATCATCACCACATATGAAACACAAGATGTATGGGGAAAACCCTTCATCATGAAAAAAAACCGCCATTGTTGCTGTTGCACTTCTTTGAATCTTCTATTATGAAAATTATATGTTTTACATAGATTAGTTGACTCCTATCGGCATGGAGACTCGAACTCATACAAAATAGGCTAAGACCGATTAACCTGGAGACTTAATACTACTGAATAGCTTGGAAGACTATATTCTCGACAGATCTATGTACTACCATCCGCTGAAATCTACCATGATCAATCGATCCTCACCCCACTCCGATGGGAATATCCAACTCTGATTGGATTGAGAAATTTTTCCTTTCATTGACTTCACAATCACTTCTCCACATTCATGAAGTCGTAGCTCCTCACCTCTATGCGGATCTCCTTTCATATATTTTAAAATTGGATCTCAAAACTATTTTATCAAATAGAATGAGCTATGCAATATAAATCTAGTAGAAAAACACCATCATAAATCAACCAAAATAACACCATATTACATGCTGTCTACACTAGTAAAATAATGGCCAAAAATATGCATAAAAAATGAATAGAATGATAACTAGCAGCTGCAATAACATATCCTCACACCAAAACTAAATGATGCATAATACAAATGACAACATATGACACTATGGCTATGTGCCAAATGCGCCAAGAGATCTTGTAGGAAACTCATGTGATAATATCCAAATATGGAGTTAATACAAGCTCTCCATTTCAACCAATAAATCTACTATGGATCTCTACATCTTTAGTCTGAAATTTAAAGATCTGAATCAATAGAAAACTTCAACAAATATATCTTCACATTTTGCAGTCAATAAAATTGATGCACTAGATAATCTAGACTCAACACTAGATCTGAAGCACTCTCTACTTCTCTACAACCTTCTCACTCACATAATAACATCACCAATCAATCCACAACTCCAAGATCAAGTATATAAAACATGTAGGGAGAAATTGAGCTTGGGGCTAGGATCAAAGGTGAAAACATTGGAGAAAATCAATCCATTAAGGTCACTACTAGTGCACTCAATGCATTCACATCATGAGATGACATTTTCAAACAAATTATGGCATTTACAAGTAAATCTAGAAGCCTCTAGGAATTTCTATGACAATTTTCTTCTGAAAAACGTGAGTGTAGAGGAAAAGTTGTGAACTCCCTCAGTCGCATGCATGACATTTTCTGTAAGTGACTGGAGCTATAACTTCTCCCACAAGATTACAAGCCAACATCTAGATCCTCCCAATTGCTCCCATAATCTTATATGCATGCGACTATGGCTAACACTGAATGAAACCTTCAGTAGTTCAACTCAGGACCTATGCCATATGTTCCATCCTCTTCTCCAACTATTTTACAATCCTTTAAACCTATGAAAATCTCAGTAACACCTCTAAAAGTAGCTCAAACAAGTCTCCCATGTGTCACTTTCAAGTTGACATAAAGGGCCAACAAACAATATTCATAAGAGTGTGAACAAGTCCTATACTCTCCAACAAAATCTCCCCAAGTTGCGACACATCAGGTCTGACTTTCAACACCTCAGAAACACTACAATATCATCATCATCATCATGAGGCAAAACCATCACTCCACAATTCATCTCCATGACATATCTATGAACACCTAGTATGAATGCCTACTCATCAATACATACATATCAATGCCAAAAAATATAGCTACTACACATTTAAAGACATCTACACATCTACTATAAAACATATAACTAACATAAAAAAGTTTACGTTAATGCCAACGTGAGTGAGATGTCATCATGAACACATGCCAACAATATCCCCACAATACCAAGGCTGCTACGTTGACATCAACGCCAAAAAACAATTGAATCGTAATGCAAACAAGTGATGCTTTATCTATTTTTTTTTGGGTGTGTGATGAAAGCATGTGTCATGCCTTATTTATGGAAAAAATCCAAAAAAAAAAATTATAAAAAAAAATAAAAAAATATGGTCTTGTTTTTACCTCATCCATGTTTTATGTCATTCATTTGTGATTTAACTCTAGGTATATTCTTTTTAGATGGTTTTTACAATATAGGGTGGAATTTCTATTTTGACATCCATTAGACCTTAGGTGTGTTTCAAGGAACCTGGCATATAGGGGTAAGTCACATATGACCATCTCTGTTGCATTTTGACCATCAATGCCATCATTGTACCTTATCTCTGACCCCATGAAGTTGTGACTTTATCCACTCTCTTTTACACATGTTTTCACTTACCATTAGAGCTTACCCACTCATGGATAACCTAGTATAGCACCCATTTTTTTCGTATTGGTGTCCATCCAATCAATTTTAATCTCTTTTCGTAATCCCTCATCTCACCAACCATGACCTAGAATATTAGCCTCATGTCCTCTTCTTCATCATATTTATAGCTATACCCCAAGAGGATTCCAACACTTTTGTCCTTTGTGATTTCCATTTTTATGAGCCTATTTTTGGAGATTGAGCCTTGGCTTTTATATTCCATTGTCATCGCCTGCTTGGCTTACCATTCACTTCCACTTGATTTTTTACCCTTTCATGGATGAATCGTTGTGATGAGTGGTCCTATTAGCCAACCTCTTGTCCTATGTATGTCATGAGTAATTCCATCATTATCGAAACCCATTTATATCCTCTATACCACTCGTTCCTCTAGGAGGAGTTTCATTTAAGCTCTTTTCAGACTCAATTTGGAAAATATTTCTGAGTGAACTTGTCTCCTTCACACTCATAAAAATACTTGAAGGGTCGTCTACCCAGTATAATTTTAACCCTTTCTCGAACAAGGATGGAATATTTACGAAAAAGGAATACTCTAGTCTACTATGGATAAAAGGCTCTCCCTTCTATACTTTTATCTATTTTTCAGGATTGGGGGACAACTCTAGGAAAAATGAACTCATTAAAAGAGAATATAGGGAACATGTATTTCTGTTATTCATCAAATGACATCATCCTTTGTGTTTCCCTTGAACATGGCACTTTTATTCTTCATTACTTCATAGTTGGGTTCTAGCTTGCCTAAGAGTAGTACCATACATATGAGTTTATCTACTCCTCTATCTAGTTACTCTTCTAGTCATATGTAGCATGTCTCCATGCCTCCTAAATTCATGCAAGATATCACACGGTGATCATTAGTCATGAGGGCAAGTCACTTTTGTGTCATGCCGCTATGTGTTCAAGGAAATTCTCAGCCAATGTCGTCCATCTGCAGTAGCCTTGTGACCTTTTTTAGTCTTCCATGCCCATGTCAGTTGTACTTCATCACTTCATGACTTCATCCATACATAACATCATCCTCGTCTGTTCCATGTAAATTGATGGTAGCTACATCAAGGACCTCCTTCGATGGGTATTCTCATGTATACTTCAACTAATTATCCAGGAGCTTGATCTAGGAACTAGTAATACCTTGGAGCTTTCATACCTCTGTGGTAGGCTTCCTCACAGTTGAAAATGTCTTTACATCATTGGATCTTGATTGGTTGAGTTCAATATTGTTCGATGTTAGCTCATCTATTCACACTTGGGGAATGTAATAGGTGCCTTGGGGTCCATTTTAATCATTGGTGGATTCCCTCATGTCTATTACTGGTTTAACTCATTGGTTAGTAATCAGGCGGTTTCTACCATGTTCGACTTCAGCTCATATATTCACTTGATGTAGATTCGTACCATCGAGGTTATGTAGAAGACACCGGGTTATGGAAATATCACTCTTATATAGTATCCCTCCTAGGATGTGTTGGAGTTATGTATAATTTATGTACTCTTAGGGATATTATGGGGCACCTCCTGTCTATTATATGTCCATATTCCTATTGATATATATTGTAAGATAGATCCACATTATATTTGTTGGTGTCTATGATATATCTATTGAGTCACTTGGATCCACTGTGTATGTCTTCGTGGCCATGTTCTAACATTTCATGTAATGGATCCACAATGTATTTGATGGTGGCCATGATCAATATCTTCTTATGACCGATCATGGGTATGCCCACCTCGAGGATGTTATTAACAGGGTTAAGACTTCAACACGTGAGTTCCTTCGATCCATCTTCATAGTCTTGGCTTCCTCCTATATTGAGATTTGAGCATTATTGTAATTCATTTTGGCTGCCAGTTTCTATTTTGACATCATGCATCAGTGGGCATCTACTATAATCCTATTTTCCACTCCATTATAGTGAGAGAAACCCAATATCAACTTACTTCAGTAGTTTGTCTAAAATTCACCCCCTTTCACGTTTGCTTTACTTAGGTGAGATTTATGCCATGTTAAAAGGGTGAAATTACATAATTATTTTTCCAACATATTATACTTATGAGATAATAATTATTTCATAATTGAGATAATTGAGAAAAATCTCATAATTGTGAAAAAGGTTTCTAAAGTTTGTCATTCTCAAGGAGATCAACTTGACCCACTTGTGTATGAGTTGGATAGGGGTCCATTATTGTAGAATTTTCCTAACTTATCAAGCCCCTAGGTGTATAGATACATCCTCCAGGAGGACATAATGAGACTATATAATCTCACCAAGAGGAAAGGGGGTAAGAAACGATATCCAAACTATAGCGCAAGAGCTCTACTATATTGGGAGAGGAGACCAAGCTACAAGCTTGAGAAAAGGATATAATTTGTTGAAGGTATAATTGTACCATTTAATTCATTGTTAATTGAAATCTATGTTCCATCCCTATATTTACATGTTTGCAATAGTTACATATATTTATTCTATGATGTTTTGAGTTGACGATCTTTCGAGGAAGGTCACTTTTAATCCTTGAGTGTTTGTGGTTGTGTCTAGGTGTTGATATTGAGTGCAAATGAAGCACATCACTTGAGTGGAGCATGAGCATTCTTCTATGAATTCAATACCCTTCACAAAACTGTGAGCAGGCAAAGTGCATGCTCATTCCTTTATAGCATCTAGAACCATTTTTTTGTTGCATGTTTGAGCATTGGGTTAGGATTTGATTTTCTATCTATTGGCCATTTTTATATTACTCCTTGGTGATATTATTCAAGTAGAACATCACAAAGAAATAGTTCCTTGAATGTAAATTTCATTGAAAAATATGCCAATGTGGAACCACAAGTTACACCACATAATCCTTGTCTCATGATTATCAAATGACCCTTAAGGCATGACCTTTCTAGGTCGGTGCAACTGATAGAAGCCATGTTAGACGGAAGACGCTAGATGGGGAATTTCCCAGATGAATAACATACATATGTGTGTTTCACCACATATGTTTTGGATTGGGGTGTTCTTGTAGGTGTGGTGTAATGGTACAGTGACGTAATGGATGCCACGTTGGACCATGGACGATGTACGTGGCATAGCCTCATATGACATGCACATGACTATCATGGGGACCACAGTCGTATAAATGATAAATAGTGGACTCCCTCTTGTTATTTTCCAGGAAGGAAAAGGAGGAACTATTAATATAGGTTGTCAATGTGAGGAGGTGGCCATGTGGAGAAGATAGGCTAGGGGGAAGCTACGACGGGATTAGTCATAGAAGTGAAAAACTGCAAACCCCCCCAATGTTAACTATTAGAGAGGAATGGAGCCACACAGTTAATATATGCCATTAATATATTTAGGTTGGTTTCATGAAGGATTTAATCTAGGAAGGGTTTAATTATTAGCCACATGGGTGCCACATGGAACTACCTGATTGGTTTGAATTTGAAGCGGCATATGTCTTGATCTAAAAATTGGATTGAAATAAAAATTATATTGTTGGAAATATCTTAATGAGATGGATGCAATGATGTTATCCAAATTTAATTCCACAAAATTTGGGAAAGAAGAAATTTTGTAACCCCATTTCCATAATGAGACCTTATAGATTGGGTTAGTTAAATGTAACACCTCCCATTACCTTGGAAATGTCCAAGGTGGTGAGAGGAATCATTTCAATCTTACCTAACTCCACATTGATTGTGGGCTTCATGATTTCCCTACGAATGTTTCAATGATGGATCTTTCCAATAGAGTAGAGAATTCCTTAAGTCCTATATCATTTCCAACCATTATAATAATAGTTATGTGGGATTTGAATGGCCTGTTTTGAACCAAATCTCGCTCAAAAGAAGGGATAGGAATAGTCCTGCCACCTTTCTTCCTACATTTTACAGAGGATGGAATAGAACCCTTTGGAACATCACTAATATTGATATTTTTGGTGCATTCATGGTGTCGATAGCGGGTGAAATAGGCACAATCGATTGTGACGGTCTGCGGACATATTTCCTTAACTCCTCAGTTGTTGTGACAATAGTTTTCGAAAACAAGCTTTCAGGTTTGTAATCAACTAAATAGAGATATTCCATCCATTAAATTTTGATAGGGAAACCCACATAATCATCATTCAAGAAATGAACACCTGTCTCGACTATCGCCGAAGAGATAGAAAAGAACCTAGTAGCTGGAAAGGAGATATATGCTAACTGATACACCACGAAATTGCTAATGCCAGAATCTAGGAAGGAGGAAAGTACTGATAAAGAAGAGATAATAACCTCACACAAATAGATCAACTTGAAGATATGTTTCATAAAATACCCCTAACCTAATGAAATTGGCCACAACATAAGTTGCCACTTATATCCCTAGCCTAGAAACCGAAGAGAGAAAAATATTTGAAAATGAGTAAAGGTGTCAAAGACAAAGATTGATTTTCACACGAAGCTACAAACTCTGCAAAAACCCTTGTATATATCCAAGGATGGCCCTCTCAATTTCCATGGTTAAGAATATTGTTAGATGTTTTTTTTAAATGTGTATATGTTTAACCTATATATTAATTCATTTTATCATTATTATTAATAATTATTATTTTAAATAAAGCTATAATTTTCTTAATTATTATGTTTTTTTAATTTTAGAAACTTTAGATATATGATGAAGTAAGCATTTTCATGTTTATTATAGATTGATTCCCAACAGCATTTACGAGTCATTTAATTTATATACATTCCCTATTTATTCAAGAGTTCAAATATGTAATTCAAAGGGGTTAGATTTAATGATGGAAAGGAAGGATTTTTTAATGATTTGGTGAGGTCAAATTTGGTAAGGGACTAGCTCCTCAAGCCATGGGAGCACCTTGAGATATTTGTGGAGCATATTAATGTACCCAAAGAGACTATAATACAAATAGTCATACCTAGAGAACCTATAATAAAATTGGTCTCCTGCTCCATACACACATAAGTGGATTAAATCCCAATCCTACATTCTTTTTTATGAAGCTTGAAGCATCACATTGATACCAATAGAAGTTAAAATTTGTATAATATGCGTACAAGTTCATCCTAATAAAAAATTTGCTAATTCAACTCCAAAAAAATCACATTATTTTGTAGAAATTTAGTTAAAAAAGATAACAACCACTAAAATAAAACATATTACTTTGTAGAAATTAAATTTACTTAAAAATAATAATAACCCTTTTTTCAATTATCCAAATTAAATCAACTAAACTAATCTTAATCATTATTAGTATTAAATTTGAAAAATGTTGAAATTTGTATAATAAAAATTAATTTTAAAATCGAGTTCATCAATATTTCACAAAAGATATTATATAAATATGATATTTAGGAAAATGCATTTCATAAATATTTCACAATACACATTGTCTAAACATGCTACTTTTTGGAGCTTTTGGATAGAATCTGACGTAATTTTTTTTTGCCATATCTTAATTTTTGTTTTTTAAAATGTGTTTTGGACTATATATATGGATTCAACACCTTGAAACCCCTAGGAAACTAGGATTTTGGAGAGTTTACAACTCACACTTGTCCTTCCAATAATCTTGCAAATTAAATATGAAAATATACGAAAAAAACTTTCAAAACATAGAACAAATAAACTACGAATTTTAGAAAATACCTTATCCATATATCTTACCATGAAAATATTTAAAACATAACCATTATCATGAAAATTTTCAATGAAATTTTATATTATAAAAATCAATTTAGGAAAATACACTTCATGAATATTCTATAAAATTCCTTATCCATATATCTTACAATTAAAATCTTTGAAACATGCAATTACCCTGAAAAAAATGGAAACGTGACAATTATCACAAATGCCTTATCCATATTTGTTACCAAGAAAATATTTGAAACATGACAATTATCGTGAAAAACTTGGAAACGTTACATTTATTACAATCACTGTTTTTTGGGGAAGAAAAAAAATCTAGATTTTATATTAACAATAAAAACTAGTTACATCATTCACAAGTATTTTGTGCATCATCCACCCTTTCCTCGACATATACATAAAAGTAAAAATTATCATCTATAATGAGAAGGATGCTATTCTCATTCTTTTTGAAAAAGAAAAAAAATTATAATCAACCCTAGAGAGTTTTAAAACCTGCTCAAAAAATTATGCACATAAACTGAAGCCAAAATATAATTAAAAAGTGGAAAAAATTATAAAATAAGGAATTGCCACACTTTATTCAACCAATTGGAAACCATCTATAGTGGTGGTGATATATATGAAGCCTTGTTGGACATTGGGTTAAACGCTCCTCGTGTGTTTCGCAACATGGACTAATCACCTGTCGTGGATACTAACTTTGGAGATTGTAGTGGAGACTAACGCCTGCAGGTTTTGGTCTAACGAAAATCGTGATTCCAACAAGTGGTATTAGAGCGACAGGTATTGAGTTCGAAACTAACCTGGCTCGCATTATGTGGGAGATTGTTGGACATTGGGTTCAATGCTCCTTGTGTGTTTCGCGACATGGACTAACCGCCTCTCGTAGATCCTAACTCTCGCGATTGTAGTGGAGGCTAACGCCTGTGGGTTTTGGTCTAACAGAAATCATTATTCCAACAAGCCTGACAAATCCTTGATGCCACATTTGGAGAGGGCATCTACAATGTTGTTGGAATCCTGAAAGATATGAAGTACAACGTAATTATGTAGTCCCTTCCACAAATTTATGATCCTAATACCCCAACCTTGAAGTGTAGGCAAATCTAGCGGTTGGTTCCCCTTGGCGAATTCCACAATAGACATGGAATCCCCATGAATGTGAAGTGTATGTGTATGAAAAAATTCCACCTACCATAGAAGTCCCCACAAAGAAATAAGCTTCATGTGAGTATTGGTTCACTGTCCAGCATACTAGTGTAGTTTGTAGATTGTCTTATCATTTAACCAAAGCCATGCACTACATCCACATTCAACCCTATGAGATGCATTGTATAAAATTCCAGCAGGAAGGAAAATATGTGGATGGGTAAGTCATCGTGATAAATCTGATGTTATAGTATTCACATGTGTGTAATTCTTGAGCCATGATAATGAATTAGTTACAATGGAGATGGTAGAGATAGGAACCCCATCAAAAATGTATCGGTTCCATGGCTTCCAAATCTCCCAAACAGTATAGATTTGGATGAGCATAGAATTTCCCCCACAGGAGATACCCCAGTGAATATGGTGTTCAACAGATAGGAAGCAGAGTGGAGGGATCCTGCAACATGTTAGTATAGGATTCCAAATGGACAAAGAAACCTTGTAATGAAAAAGAAGATGAGTTACTGATTTCATATCAGACATACATAAATGACATAAACTTAGAACCTTCATTCCCCGCCTACAAAAATTATCCCAAGTGAGGATTTTATTCTTCCATGCGAGCCAAGAGAATATTAATATCTTGATAGGAACTTGGGACCGCCAATAGTGAAGGAAGCATGATATGGTTTTGTATCCCATACCCAGATGTGTGATAAATAATTATGATTTGGAAACCATAATTGAATTGTGATGAAATCACCCTTCCCATGAGACAAAATCACCATCGTTGTGTTTGCATAACCCAACTTGTTGTAAATGTAGTATATAGGATCGCCACCTTGCTGTGAATTGGACTGATATTCCAAGTTCCCCCTTGTTTTTACACACAGGGTTACCATGTTTCCATTCCTGAATCAATTAAGCGAGGAAAAAAAACCCCCTTTTGATGCAATGCCCTCACCAAGGCCTGATCTGGGAAAAACTTTAGATTCATACCCAAAATACTGTCTCTACCAATCATAATCCTTTCTCCATTGCCAAATTTCCATTTGATACGAAGAAAAAATAGGTCATGTACCTTTCAAAAACTGTGCCAAATAATCGAACCTCCCAGAGTACCCAAATTGCATAATCAGAGAGATAGGGAAAGGGATCTGTCCCAACAATATTTAAATCAAAATATATTTTGAGCTAATCCTGATCCATTTAGATAACGCCACATAGATTTGATAATAAGATACTTTCCAAAGGATTTTAATTCCATGATCCCCCAACCATTTAAATCAAATGGCCGAGCCAAATTTTCCCATCTGGCCAAGTGGAATTTGTGTGCCCTACCAGAGCCGAACCTTATAAAATGAGCCATAATTTTCTAAAGAGAGTTGCATAATTTTGTCGGAAGAGAGAATAGATGGATCCAATATGTAGTAAGTTGTGACAGTATCAACTTCACCAAGACCAGGCGACCCCCCATAGATAAGTGACGATATGACCATTTAGACTGTCAGTCGTGAAATTTCGAGATGATCCATGCCTAGTCCACAAATTTATATCTATTTAGTTGCATATGAAAGCCCAAATATTTTATCCCCTCCCCAAGTGGTCGGATACCGACATCAAACAATGTGGTGATACAATGGATATCATCAATAATCTCATATGTGTAAAGAAGAATAGATTTTCTGCCATTTTCCACCAACCCCGAAGTTGACCCATAGCATCTGAAGAGATGAAATAAGGTCTCCCATTGTGGAAGTGATAACTTACTGAATGTCAAAATATTATTTGCAAAAAATATATGAGTGATACATACCTTCAGAACCATATTGATACCTTCAAAATTCCTTGCCACCTTTTCTTGAGAAATATTGTGACTGATGTCATCCATTTTTAGGATGAATAATATAGGAGGTAGGGAGAAGCCCTGACTCAGACCCCTACCAGCTTTGAAGAAATCCAAGGGAAGACCATTTACTAGAATAATAAGCTAAGAGTGTGACATAGAAGCCATGATACATTCAATGATCAGAATTGAGAGACCATTTTTCCGCAAAACCAACTACAGGAAGGCCTAATCTGCACAGTCATATGTGCGATGTAGATCAATCTTCATAGTCAATGCCTTTTGTCTTTTTGTATGGAAAAAGTGGAACACTTCTTGTGTGATATCTATCACATCGTGAATATAATTGTTAGATAAAAGCCTAAACTATTCTGGCGATATAAATCTTGATAGGAACTCCTTGATATGACCTACAATCACCTTGGATATAGTCTTGTATGTCACGTTGCATAAAGAAATTGGTCGGAACTCTGAGAAATAATGTGGATCAGAGACCTTGGGAATAAGAGAAATGAATGTATATTTAAGCGATCCTAGAATGTGCCTGTTGATCCGATATTCTTCCACCATAGCCAAAAAATCCACTTTCATAATTTCAAAGTAACCGATGAATATTTCAACCATCCACCCATCTGGGCCACGGAAACAGTCTTTTGAAAAGAAGTGTAATATCAACTGAAGCTCCTCAATTGTTACTGGTCTATATATCACCTCATTTCTCGGTCCATCAAACATGTCTAGGTAGTTATCAATGCCCCATAAGATATCAGCCAAAGGGACATTTGTATGACCCGCAAACAAATTTGATAACAATGTCATAACTCCCTATTGAATATCCAGTTTTCAAATGGAGAGGGAGCCATCAGATCGCCGAATTTTCCATATGGTGTTCTGACTGCACATTTGATTAGAAAAATGGTGGAAGAACTTGGTATTCTAGTCACCCTCCTGAATCCAAGTAGCACATATATTTAACCTCCAAGTAGCCTCCTGCAAGAGAAAAATGTGTTTTTGATGTGATTCAAGAATCTTAAGTCTATCAATGATACGTTGTGAGGGGGAATGTGAAGCAAGTTGACCATACAAAGAGTGTAATTCATGCTTGATGGATGTCATTTCTTGTAATAATGCAACCTTCTTAGTTCGTTCTCACTTTCTAACCCGACCTTTGAGCTGCAAAAGTTTCTCAGAGATGAGCATCATGGGATATCTGATATGTTGAAATTCTGAGGAGTACCAAGTTGAGGAAAAAATTTGTTGAAACATTGGGTCCTATAGCCGTGTCCGGTTGAATTTAAATGGTATAACCTTTTGGACTGATTCCAACCTCCATATCAACATTATCAAGCAATGATCTAATATAGTAGACACTTCCACTCGGGAACGAAAATTATTGAATATTTCAAAGAGATTTTGTTGACCATAAATCAATCCAATATTTTCCCAATATATTATCCTGCACTTCTGCCATTATGCCACATCCGAGCCAATGGATAAGGCGCAATGTCAACCAAATTATTTTCTTCAAAAAGGTCCTAGAAAGAAGAGGGAAAAGGGTGAGCTCTGCATGTCGAGCTCTGAATTTCAATGTGATGTAAAATCAAGTTGAAATCACCACAAATGATTATGGAAACAATCCCTAGAATCCCTAATTCATGAATGAAATAAAAAAATGGAAATATATTATCATAAGGCACATATATATTCCAGATGTGGACATGAGATACCAAACCCCTAAAATGGTCTGACAAAATAATACCTGCAAAGAATCCACATGCCTGAAAATGAGCCCAAGTGGGGTCCCATAAAACCATTAGACTGCCTGAGGGGCCCACTAAATCCACAACCATTACAGACCATGAGGGAAGAATGGAATTAAAATAAGAAATAGACTCGGAAACAGAGGACATTGTTTCCTATATTAGAATAAAAAAGAGACGTATTGAGGAAATTAAACACTAAAGAGATAGATGTTTGGGAAAATCCCCCAACCCATGGATATTCAGGAATATAATAGTCATTAGGAAGGGTGAGGTAGGGGGGGAAAAGCTCCAAGGCCCCCAGGTGTAACAGAATCTAGAATGGGAATATCAAGTTGTTAGACTCCTATATTTCACAGTATCACAAGGCGATTGATTATTTTCTCAGGTATTTCATACTGAAAATAATATTGCATGGCTATCATTTATTTTCAGAAAACGAAGTGAAATCCTGACTGTCTATAACATCAAAGGAATCAATTTTCCTTTCATTTCAGTTGAAAGAGGAAAGTATTGTTGACTAAGTGCGATGAAGAAGTTACCAAAGGAAAAGGTTATTCAAAGGGTTATATGTTGCTTAGGATGCTAATATATCCTAGGTTATTTAACTCTTATCCTAACTTGCAAAACTTATATACATTAATCCACATTCTTTCCTTTTCATTTCATCTCCCTAAGTCATATCCTTTATTTCATCCCTGATGCCTTATTTTATAAATCCTGACCCCACCAGTCCACGTCAGCCTTTCCCCGCATCACATCGCAACTTTATTTGCTTAGATCATATTACAAACTTATTAGGTCCTGATTGGGATTTGTGATGTGGTTAGCCCCACCTTAACTGTCCAACAGTCCTTCCCTCATCCTTCGGCATTCGACGGTTCTCATAGCCTTTCGGCCCCCCTTCAAGATCCGAACCTTATCGCCAGGGGGTGTGAACTCAACAATAACCAATAAAACTCACATGACCGTTAAAAGTCATTGCACATCGTAAAAAATAACTTATCACGTTTTTGCCAACCTTTAAATATTGTGATCACCGATGTGAGATATTTATCGCATCGCACAAATCTTAACTTTTCCCTTATCGCATGGCATCGCAAATATCTTATCGCATCGCAACTTTTTTTGTTTAACCATGTTGCAAACTTATCCGGTCCCAATTACGATTTATGATGTGGTTGTCCCACCACAATTGCCCTCCACTATACTCTGGTCACCGCTATTATTCTTGCTCCATTTATCCACATCATCGAAACCATCACCCCTCCCACCACATCACCTACTCACTTTGCATCGCATCACCAATTTTGTTCCTCATAATATAAATCTTAAGACCCGCGATGTGCGATATTGACATAGATGCGATGAAGTAAAAAGCTAAAACCTACAGAGTTTCAAGTCCTGGTGTATGGCATTTATATGTTGTTTCATGAACAAAGAGCTAACATGGCAGAGTGACTCAGGTAGGACCCGACACAGAGCAAAAGGCAGAGTAATGCTAAACATCACAGTAGTAAGGAGATAGACAGAAAGGGTCAAGTCAGCCAAGGGCTTTTATACAAATATTATTATGTTATAACTGGAAGAACAGAAAGGGCATCAAACACATCAACACGACTACTGATCCACAAAACATGCCAACACCTCATCAATTTAATAATCCAGCAATGGTTTTCTGAGGAGGGAGAGCCAAGATGTTAGGGACTTCCTTGCCTCTCTGACATTGGACAATGTCAGATTCTAATCATTGCACAATTAATAATGGGCTTCTACATCCACCTTCTTGGCCAGAAGTATCTTGTCACTGCTGGCGTGGTTCAACTTGTCAAAATTTTACTCAATCATAACCTCTTCCTAATCCCAAGAGGCAATTCCTTCCTTATTCTGAAATAAATAATGGACTACTAAAACCACTGTTATGGCCAGGCTCATCTTATCATTGCCTGCATGTTTCCACTTGTCCAGTTTCTTCTCAAATGTAATCACTGCAGTAGATAGATTAACAGACTTAATTTTTATATAAATATTGTATGCATTAGTAGTATGAGGAGGTCCGGAAGGGAAAAAACTATTGTAATAGACTCATCTGGCTGTAAGCACTCTCTTTTGGATGAATGAATGGGTATGTTGTTTTCCAAATTCTTGTGTTATGATCTGCATTTTATTGTAATCTGTCATCTCTAGTTTTTGCATAATGTTTTCTTTATTTACTGTGGATAGAAATTTTTGTGTAGGATTTACTATGGGGTACCCTGCTCAGTCTTGAAATAGTACTTTATGTTTTCCTCTGAGACCGGAATGTAGAATTCAGAGACGGTATTCTCCACATTCCTGTTGAATCTTAATATTCTCCTCCTTTCCATTCACAAGTTGTTAAGATTCATTAACATGGCTAGATTTCCTAGTTTCACCTGACCTCAGTTATTCATCCCTTTGAATTTGTTTACACCTGATTGACTCCATAGCCCAATGGCCCTCTTCTGCTACCTCATCCAAAAATCTTCAAAAAAACCCCTATGCACTAATAACTAGCCTAAAATTCCCCTATAAACAAAGCTATATCTAACATAGAGAGCCCTCTCTAAGTTTAGGAAGGCTAGGTCCTAGATTCCAAAGCGATTTGATGTTGGCCCTCCAACATTTTGTCTTCAGCCTTCGGAATTTACGGGGTGATAACATAATGGTGACCATACTAGGGAACGAGTTTCATCTTCCTCAATAACACTTATCAGGTTTAGTTTTGACTTTGATGGTGAATAGAAGTCAAACACCAAAAGGCTGTTCCATTCACTTGGTGACTCCATTGGAATAAAATTCCAGAAAAAGAGATTCACTGGCAACTGGATAGTTTTCAGTTGACCTAAAGGTTCCACTGGTAGAAGAATACAAATTTATGGTGAACATATGGTGACTCCATTCTATGATTGATGTACAAGATGAATCCTATAAAAACGCAGGTATGCTCCAATGAACATAGATCACATTCCTCGATTTCCACACAAAATGCCTCAGGTAAATTGGGAAAGAAATCTTCCTATTTTTCAAGATGAGAATGTTGATGATGTTTTGTTACATCTCATTAAATTTCATATACATTCATGGAAGTTGAAATTCAAATGGCATGAGGATTGCCTCATGAAGATGTTCATGGTAACATTAGAAGGGAAAGCGAGGGAATGGTATGAAGGCTTGAACCCTGGTAGTTTGTTTTCTTTTAAAGATTTCTACAAGGTGTTTTATGAGCATTATAAAGAAAATTCTCCATATTTATCATTAGCTAAAAATTGTTGTGATCAGTCTGAAGATATCATACAATACCTTGTAAATATTGATGAAGATCTAGGAAATTGGTATCCTGAGGATCTCTTAGAAGCAATTTATGAATTTCATTCTCAAGTTAACTGTCATGATAACCAAGACAAGTTAGTTGAAGATGAAAGCAATCAATAAATGGAAGTAGATTCACAGGATCCCTCTGTGGAGAAAAATGATAATTCGTTTGTTCTTTTATATGAGGCTAAAGAAGATATTCAGTCTCATGATTAGTCTCCACCAGAGAAAGAAAAGAATTGTTGTTTAATCCAAAGAAAACAAAGATTGCCTCCTCCTTTAAGTAAAGAATAAATTAATCATATTCTAAGCATGCAGCCAGCCTCTCAATTTTTATGTAATGAGGAGATTATTTCTATTTGTTCTAATGTTGATTTATGTATTGAAGTATTTCCTCATGAAAAAACAAATTTAGAACATATTGATAATGATGATGTTTTACATTCTTAAGAAGGTTTATTTCCAGAAAGTCCTTCTGTTCATCAAAATGATGGCCTTCAAACATAATTCAACAACCTTAGTCAAGACATACCAGGTTTTATTGAGGACAAAATATTGGTATACAATGAGGATTCCATGTCAGATGACCATGAAGAATGTGTAGACATTCTCTTTCAGAAGGATCCTGACCAGGACAAATTCGAACAAATAGTAGTCCTAGAGGAAGCCTATTATTTTAATCCTTAGGACCAGGTATTGTTCCATTATCCTTTCATTGGCCTTTTAGAATCACCTAAGGAAGGAGTATCCTATGCCATGAATGGTTTGCTGTAGATTTTAAGGAAAAGTTTGAACACTGTTATTCAATGGCAAGTTATATGGGAGTCACTCTTTTGTTTTCGTAGCCTACTCAAAAAAGTGAACAAGAACCAATCATGTAGTCATTTACTTGATTGGTTACATTGGAAAAAAGAGTTCACTTAGTGTATATATCATCTCCAAGCTAGATTAGGATAGGTAGGTGTGAAAATAAGCTCTATACTCTGAGCATATTTCTAGTTTTAATTTCAGATTGCTTTCTATTTTTTAGAACAAGTATATTCTAGACTTTATTTTGCAGAGAGTGTTTATTTCAGCTTGAAGGTTGTCAGCAACAAAGGTTTTGTAGCATATTAAGTTGCATATTTGGGATCAGCCCATTGGATCAGGCCACTAGTATACGGTGTTCTTGACACCTACTGAAGGAGCTACCATCCCCTGCTGGAGTCACTGTTAGACTCCTGTATTTTACAGTATCACAACGTGACTGATTATTTTCTCAGGTCTTTCATACTGAAAATAGTATCCCATGGATATCATTTATTTTCAGGAAAAGAAGGGAAATCCTGACTATCTAGAACATCAAACGAATTAATATGCCTTTCAGTTCAGTTTAAAGAGGAAATTATTTCTGATTAAGTGCGATGAAGAGTTTACCAAAAGAAAAGGTTATTCAAAGGGCTATATGTTTTTTAGGATGTTAATATATCCTAGGTTATTTAACTCTTATCCTAAGTTGAAAAAATTATATACATTACTCTGCATTCTTTCCTTTTCATTTCATCTCCCTAAGCCATATCCTTTATATCATTCTCAACGCCTTATTTTATAAATCCTGACCCCACCAGTCCATGTCACCCTTTCCCCACATCGCATCGCAACTTTATTTTCTTAGATCATATGGCAAACTTCTCTGGTCCCGATTGTGATTTTCGATGTGGTTGGCCCCACCTTAAGTGTTCAATAGTCCTTCCCTCATCCTTTGGCATCTGATGGCTCTCACAACCTTTCGGCCCCCCTTCACGATCTGAACCTTATCACTAGGGGGGGTCCACATTCACCAACAAGCAATACCACTCACCTGACCATAAAAACTCATCACATATCACAAAAAATAACCCATCGCACATTGCAAAAAATAACTTATCACGTTTTCGCCAATCTTTAAATATTGCTATCATCAATGTGTGATATTTATCACATCGCACAAATCTTAACTTTTCCCTTATTGCATCGCATCAAAAATATCATATCAAATCACAAATTTGTTTGTTTAACCATGTTGCAAACTTATCTGGTCCTCATTGCGATTTGCGATGTGGTTGGCCCACCACAATTTCCCTCTGCTATTATTCCTGCTCCATTTCTCCACATCATCAAAACCATCACCCCTCTTGCCACATCACCTCCACACTTTGCATCGCATCGCCGATCCCGTTCCTCATAACATAAATCTTAAAACCCTCATTGTGAGATATTGACATGGATGTGATGAAGTTAAATGCTAAAACCTATAGAGTTCCAAGTCCAAGTGTATGGAATTTATACGTTGTTTCATGAAGAGAGAGCTAACATGGTAGAGCGATATGGGTAAGACCTGACCCAAAGAAAAAGGCAGAGTAATGTTGAACATCACTGTACTAAGGAGATAGGCAGAAAGAGTCAAGTTAGGAAAAGGTGTTTATACAAAGATTATTATCTTATAACTGCAAGAACATAAAGGGTAGCAAACACATCAGCATGACTACTGATCCACGAAATATGCCAGCACCTCATCAATTTAATAATCTAGAAAAAAATTTTGGAGGAGGGAGAGCTAAGATTTCAGAGCCTTCCTTGCCTCTTTGGTATCATACAACGTCATATTCTGATCATTGAACAATTAATAATGGACTACTACATCCACCTTATTGGCTAGAAGTATCTTGTCACCGCCAACATGGTTCCACTTGTCAAATTTTTACTCCATCATAACCTCTTTGTAATCCCAAGAGGTAATTCCTTCCTTATTCTGAAATAAATAATGAACTGCTAAAACCATTGTTATGGCCAGGTTCATCTTATCACCCCCTGCATGTTTCCACTTGTCCAGTTTTTGCTTGAATGTAATCACTGCTGTAGATAGATTAACTGACCTAAGTTTTATATAAATACTATATGCATTAGCAGTATGAGGAGGCTCAAAAGGGAAAAAAACCATTGTAATAGACTCATATGGTTGTA
Source organism: Pinus albicaulis (assembly GCA_034641835.2). Classification (NCBI taxonomy): domain Eukaryota; kingdom Viridiplantae; phylum Streptophyta; class Pinopsida; order Pinales; family Pinaceae; genus Pinus; species Pinus albicaulis. The sequence goes on along the minus strand of JAXQQM020065641.1, from coordinate 42,261 downwards.
ACCACCCTATTCTGGATGAATGAATGAGTATGTTGTTTTCTAGATTCTTGTGTTATGATCAGTGGTGAAGTGCTCCTTTTCTTGTAATTTGTCATCTCTAGTTTTCGCGTACTATTTTGTTTCTTTATTGAAAATATAATTTTTTGTGTAGGATTTAAAGTGGGGTACCTTGCTCAGTCTTGAAACAGTACTTTATGTTTTCCTCTGATACTGGAATGAAAAATTCAGAGACGGTTTTCTCTACATTCCCGTTGAACCTTAATTTCCTCCTCCTTTCAATTTCAGAAGCTATCAATAGCCATTGACATGGCTAGCTTGCCTGGTTTCACCTAACCTCAATTATTCATCCCTTTGAATTTGTTTACACCTATTTGACTCCATAGCCCAATGGACCTCTTCTTCTCCCTCAACGAGAAATATTCAAACAAACCCCTATGCACTAATATCTAGCCTAAAATGCCCATATAAACAAAGCCATATCTAAAAGAGAGAGCCCACACTGTATCTAGGAAGGATAGGTCTTAGATTCCAAGGCTGTTTGATGTTGGCCCTCTGGTGTTCTATCTTCAGCCTTCGGAATTTATGGGGTGAAAACACAAGTAAACCTCTTGCCTGCATGTTTCCCCTTAGGGTGGCTAGGAGAACCTTACTCCCCACACTTCAGTGGTTACATTTCGAGCGGAAGCAGGGCTAATGATAGGGTTTAAAGAGTGGCCTGATACCTTTTAAATAGTGAGGGAAGATAATCCTAATGTGGAGTGATGAATAAGGAAGTCAACATCATAGTCGACCAAGTTATCAGGGGATGAAATGAATTGGACAAACCAAGGTGATCGGTGAGGGGATAGACTTGAGACCCTGACGAGAGTGAGAGGAGGGCAGTCGAGAGGAGGGCTGACCCGAGACCTCGATGGTACATAAGAGGCATCAGATGGAGGTGCGGGATAAAATGGTATGACCGAGGAATAAGGGAGGCCTGGTGGGGGTGAGGAGAATACAGGGTAGGGAAGGAGTCAGATGGAACTAAAATAAAGTAAGGTGGGATAGAAAAATCATCCCTAGATTGAGTAATATCAACAAGATTAGTAGGGACTGGACTACCCGGATGGGGGGCATGATATTTCAAGAAGAAATCTTCAAACTGAGTAGAAGTACCTGAGTACATAGCCTGAGGAGGATCTTCAAAATAATCACAGTCCAAACTAGTCGATCTCTTATGCGAGTGAAGAAGGCGAGGGCACCATTCTAGTAGGTACCCAGTCTCATGACACGGGAGGGAAAAAAAGGTATCCCCAAATAATCCACCCTTTAATTGATATGCCTAGAATTCACTTCTAGGATGAGGTCTTCAGGGAGAACCCCAATGAAATTGAGTTCCACCAAAACCAAGGCCACCCACTTGTCACGAGCTCCTAGAATAAATGTGTATATATGAAACAACCCACATTATTCCCAATCACTGTAAGAGCCTCCCGAGTCTAATATTAGAGTGGTAAGCTTGAATATTCATCCACACCACGCAATTTCGGGGGGTGTCCAGAATAGGATTAAATCTGACATACCACTAACATAGTTGTAGAAAACCATGACCTTGCACCCATGGATGAGCCCAAATTTTTTCCAAGTCCTCATAATGAAGGAAATGGAAAGAGTACCATTATTCATTAGTCTGGTAACTTTCAGAGAATATACCAACAAAGGATCCCACTGCGAATTCACCCACACTACCATGTATAGATTCTGGAAATCAACACAGTCCCATCTTACAATGGGAGCTCGGTTTTCCAAACTTGAAACACAGTCCCAAAGGACGTCGTGGCCAAAACTACATTAAAAAAGGCTCCCCCAAACCCTGTACAGACTTATTTCGGTGAACCTTATGTCTTAATCGAGAGTGCAAGGAGTCCGGATAGCACACCGATACGACATGGCCCCCAGGTGGTGCTATAATATTTCCATATGGAAGCACAAATACCCATACATCCAATAGAGTGGACTTAGGGTGATGTGCATATGCCTTTTCAACAGCCATGGTGGCCCGAATAAAGTGCTCATGTAGTGAGACATCAGCATCTAGGGTGTCTCTAGAAACAGTCCCAATGCCAGCTGAGCTACCACCAGTTGGCATCCCGAGAGCATGTCAAAGAATGATCAAGAAGCCAGTGATCCTATCAGAAGAGATAATGACACCATGAGCCTCAGGATTTTGAAATTTAGCAACCTTGAGAGAGAAAAACAACGATGATACGGAATAGTACGCCGCGAGTAGGATAATCCCCAGAAGAAGTCAATGCATAACCACCAAAATAGAAAAATGAATGTATTATAATAGAAAATTATAGGATTTAGGACAATGCAGAGAAATATATACTAATTGAAAAGAGCAGAAGATAGTGGAGAACCTATGGAATCCAAATGGTTCATCTATACACAGCGAAGACACACTGCAGTCAATAATATCGTCGTGGAATGTAACTATCACCACCCTATAGCTCATGCAAACCTACATCTGATCCAGAAATACAAAACCCTAAATAGAAAATACCTAGCCATTGATCGACGAATACATACCCAGATAGAACAAATCTAGTAGGATCGAAAGAGCCTTCCCACTTATAAATGGGATTTAAATGAATAAAAACACATGAATTGCATCAGGCCAAAATTATTAACCATTTCATTAGAAAACGGTAGAAACATCACAGCTGCTGAATGCCCACCACGGAATTAATGAAATCTGACTTCAACGTACTTTCATATGAACAGAGAAAATGATTAATGGGTAAAAATCTTTACCATAAATTGGAAGTTATACGGCCGTTACAGAAACCTCCTCAATGTCTACACCATCAATATTTGTCGTGAAAAACTTCCACCACCCAATCATTAGGTATAACTGTGAGATAGATAGATAGATAGTTCTATATGAAGTGACACAAGCAGATTTGGTAGATGATGTACGTTGCAATCCAAAAAAGCACCAGAATCTGGAGGGCATCAATGGAGAAGTATGACAAGATTTGTTGATACATTAAAATCCACCCCTGCAGGATGCCTGTGAGATATACTCTAGAAACTCATCAGTAAATAATACAACCAAAGATATAGTAATGAAAATATGGAAGAAAGAATGCCCCTCCAGGTAACATTCAAAAAGATTGGAAAGCACCAATTCCAAACAAATAGGATACCACCAGATTAGTGGACACATCAATATCCTCCCCCACAATATGCACACAAGTTTAATACTGCCTACCCAACAGTAAGTAATAAAACCATCTATTCTAATGAGAGGATGAATGAGAAGTGCCCCACTAGATTACAGATGTAGAGGCCATAAATCACCTATTACCCACTTAGCAGTATAGTAATCGAGCTTTGTAGTAATCATAACATAATGTGAGGCACGTAGGATACTCAGTACACATCACCAATGCACCGCCTTTGCTATGTGCAACCGCCATTACTCCTTCCTTACTCCAGCTTCCAAGTTCCCTATTACAATCAACGCTTTGCATCTTGGGAATTTATCTCATCTACATTTTAAGTATAGTTAACTAGAAATTTTGTGCAAAGGAATGCCTAAGGCGCTTAAAGCTCAAGAATTCAAAAGTAGAAACACAACCGAAAATTGTGAAGACCTTAATGAAATAAAGTAAATAATTTACCTCTCCCTTTTGACTGACTTTATATCTAGTATATATGTCATGGTTGAAATTGAGATATACATAAGAAAGTTATTTAAAATCCAAATTCAAATTTGGAAAAATTGGTGCTCTTTTTTACTTCTCCTTCATCTAATTTTTAAATCTAGTATCCCCTCCACCTAATTGATAAATTTGGTATCAGAATTCCCTTTTCCTTCTTTGGCTCTACGCTTTTACTTCCACACTCTCACTTCGCTATAACTAATAACCAATCCTACAGGATCCCGTGTTCCTTCTTTGGCCCTGAAACTGATTTCACCTCCATACCATGTTGGAATTTTTGAGAATTACAGAACAAAACATAGAGAATAATACTCTCCTCTAAACACAGAGAATTAAAAAAAATAAAAAATTCTTCTGAGATAGACAGAGTTTCACACTTGAAAAGTATTTCGTTAACTTAAAAACTATTACAAAAACTTCTTCCTCTAACAGAGGGATTTACAAAATGTTGACTGCGGAAAACGCAGTGCATAAAACAAACTCACACTCTGTCCAAAAACACTCTATCTCTCATACAAAATTATGTTGCTCTGTTTAACTACATTGTTGTGTATTTCAAATAAAATTCTTATATTAGCCTCATGGGGCTTTTATATGTTGCAGCATATCTTTTAATAAAACATATATAAATATAAAGAAAATAAAACTAAAACTATTTAAGACTTTCGGGCCCACATTGCAAAATGCGCATATAATAGTATGACCCAAGGTTTAAATAAACCTTTGTGCGCGGCATGTAAACATATAACAATATGATATAAGTTTTATAACAAAACTTAATCACCAAAGGCTTAGAGCCTTTATCGCACGATAACAAACAAAACATAAATCAAACTATACCATAAACCTTCTATCGGACTTCAAAAAGAAATTAAACCAAAATGCATGAAAAAAAATCACGTTAAAAAATTGGGCTCGTGACGTCAGCGCTTGAATGCGTGATGGATTATTAAATTTGGTTTATAATCTCACATGACGTCCAGAAATTGGTTTTGTGCATGGGGGATTTTGTATGTGCGATGAATAATTCAATCGCGCTCATAAAACACATCGCGTCCTATTTTGAGTTCTGGGGACGACCAAAATAAAAACGCGATCAAATAAAATTCCTCCACATGGTCTGTCGACGTGGTTTGTGGGACCACTGCCCACGTGACCTACGGGACCACAAATCTTCAAATAAAGACTCCCACATTCAAACATAAATCAATGCTCTGTTTTTTATTGTAAACTTTGTTTTTCAAAATACAGAGGACAGGCGCCGAAACCACTGTTTCCCAAACAGAGAACTGTGTACCCTGTTTTCAAAATCAAATTTGACTCCTCAATCAAAATAGAAAGCAGCTGAGTTCAGGGTTTTTCAAAACACATTTGGAAAGTGGCTACAATGGGCAGAGTAGTTGAAATTAACATTTCAACACCCCCCCTTAAGTTCAACTGCTGGGTTATCAGTCATACCCAAACATTTCCTCAAAAACTCAAATCTCTTCTGTCCCAAAGGTTTGGTCAGAATGTCTGCAAACTATTCTTGAGTTCTGCAGTGTTCTAAAAAAATTTCTCCATTTCTTACCAATTCCTTGATGTAGTGAAACTTGGTATCAATGTGTTTCGTTCCTTTATGAAACACAAAATTCTTTGATAATGCAATAACTGAGCTATTGTCACAATAAATGACTGTGCCTTTTACCTATTCTTGGCATAAAATTCTCAACATTCTTCTCATCCACACTGCTTGACATGCTGTTGTTGTAGCTGCCACATACTCTGCCTCTGCTGTAGACAATGCTACAATAGGCTGATTCTTAGAATCCCATGAAATGGCTCCTAAACCAATGTGAAAAAAATAACCATAAGTGCTTTTTTGGTCATCTACACTTCTAGCCCAATCACTGTCAGTGTATCCAATTAATTCTGAACTTTCTGAAGTAGCATACAAAATACCATACCTTTTAGTTCCTTTAACATACCTCATAGTTATTTTTGCTGCCTGCCAATGTGCTTCTTTTGGCCTCTCCATGAATCTAGAAATCAAACTAACAGCATGCATTATATCAGGACTAGTTTCATTCAAATACATGAGGCTGCCAACTATGCTCCTATACAAACTAGGATCAAAATCCTTGATGTTGTCCTCTTTGCTGAGTTTTAATCCCATCACTGTGGGAGTTATTGCTGCTTTTCTCTCCTGCATATTTAATCTTTCCAACACTTCATTAACATATTTTTCTTGTGAGATAAAAATCCAATTTCCATTTTTCTCTACTTCTATTCCTAAGAAGTACTTCAGCAAACCCATATTGGTCATTTCAGATTCATCTTTCATGACATTTTTAAAATTTTCAATAAGGTAATCATCATTACCTGTAAAAATTACATCATCAACATATAGCACTACAACCAACATCTTACCATATTTTTCTTTAATGTATAGGGTGGGTTCTCCCTCACATTTTTCAAATCCATTTTCCAGTTGATAGGAATCTATCCTGCTGTACCATGCTATTGGTGCTTGCTTCAGCCCATAAAGAGCTTTCTTCAATCAACACACTTTGTGCTCTTGGCCTTTCTTTTCGTAGCTTAGAGGTTGTTCAATATAAACCTCTTCCATTAACACTCCATTTAGGAATGCTGACTTCACATCCATTTGGTAAACTTTCCACTTGTTTTGTGCTACTATGGACAACACTTCTCTCACGGTTTCCATTCTAGCAACCGGTGCGAAAGTTTCCTCATAGTCTCTCCCATGCTGCTGCTTATACCCTTTGACAACAAGTTTGGCCTTGTGTCTTTCAATTTTTCCTTCAACATTAATCTTGGTCTTGTAGACCTATTTAACTCCAATAACATCTTTACCTTTTGGGAGTTCAACCAAATCCCATGTCTTATTTCTTTCTATGGCATTAATTTCCTCATCCATAGATTCTATCCATTTCCTATCTTTAATAGCCTCTTCAAAATGAACAGGGTCATCAACATGACAATATAAAGCAAACAAAGAGTTCATACCTTCATTTGCCGCCTCTTGTTCATAAATCTCATTTAAATTTCTGAACTTCTTTCCTCTTTCATTTGGTGTATGAGTGCTTGATGTAGCACTGGAATCTCCTCCTTGTGGTGTGTTTGGAGAAGCGCTTTCATTTCTCCTCAACGGTGTTCCTTTCTGTCCTTGTGTTGGTGTTGCTATTTGGGGATGTATTTCAGCCATCTCTTTATCATCTTCATCATGAGACAAACAGTTTTTAACATTCACTGTTTTCTCTATGCTTCCATCTCAAGCTTCCTCTTCAATGAACTGAACATCTCTGTTCACAATAAACTTCTTGGTGGATGGGTTATACAACCTATAAGCTTTGGATTCCTCACTGTATCCAATAAAAATACATTTCTCCCCCTTGTTGTCCAACTTCTTCCTTAGCTGATCTAGAATGTGTGCATAAGCCACACAACCAAAAAATTTCATGTGGGTGACTCCTTGCTTTGTGCCACTCCATGCCTCTTTCGGAACTCTGTTCATGACTTCTTTTTCTGGGCATCTATTCAAAATATACGCTGCACAATGTACAACTTCAGCCCAATAATCATTTGGCAAATGTTTTGCCTTTAACATACTCCTTACCATATCCATGATTGTCCTATTTTTCCTTTCGGCAACTCCATTTTGCTGCAGAGTGTACCTTGCTGTAAATTGCTTGTGTATGCCATTTTCTCTGCAAAAATGCAGAAATTCTTTAGAGATGTACTCACCTCCTCTATTAGTCCTAAGGAATTTGATATGCTGCCCACTTTGGTTCTCCACAAGTGCTTTGAAATTGCAGATTTTTTCAAACACTTCACTTTTATTTTTCAAAAATAAACCCAAGTTTTTCTTGTAAAATCATCAATAAAAGTTAACATATAGTGGCTGCTTCTAAGTGATGGTGTTTGCATTGGTCCACATAAATCTGAGTGGACAATTTCTAAGGGTGCCTTTGCCCTTATGCTTTTCCCGGATGGAAAATTTTCTCTGTGTTGTTTACCCAAGATACAACCTTCACATACGCTGTCTGGTTTCTCAATCAATGGTAATCCTCTTACCATTCCTTTCCTATGTAACAAATTAAGACCTCCAAAGTTGAGATGTCCAAATCTCAAGTGCCACAACCAATTCTCATCCTTTGCTTCTCTTTGGAAAGCCTCTTGTGTCACTGCTGCCATTTCTTCTCCATTGTTCAAATCTGCTCTCATCCTGAGAGGGAACATTCTGTTCCTTGTCATCTTCACTTCAGCAATACATTGTTTGCTTGGTGGTTTATCCATGATGGTGCATACATCATCTTCAAAGAAAACATTGTACCCCTTTTGAACAAGCCATCCAATACTTAAGAGGTTACATTTCATTCTAGGAACATAATAAACAACTGCTATGGATTTCTTTTCTCCTTTCCTTGTTAAGACATTTACATCTCCTTTTCCCATAATAGAAACTTTACTATCTGTCCCTAATGTGACTTGTCACTTCACATTCTCATCTAACATAGAAAACATGGCTATGTTTCCTGTCATATGGTTACTACAACCTGAGTCTAGAAACCATAAATATTCACTCTTTTCCTCAGCCATATTACAAGCTAAAAACAATTTATCTTGGCTGATATTTTCTCTAGTGAAATTTGCATTAGGTTTATTACGCATATCATGCTGCTTCTTCCTACATTCATTTGCATAATGCCCATATTTTTTACAATAATGACACTGGACATTGGATTTATCATACCTTTGTCCATGAGCATGTTGTTGTCCACTTTGCTGGCTGCTGCCTTGGAATTGGTTCTAATTTTGATTGCTGCCCCTTCCTTGAGCATTTGCTGGACTGTTTCTTCCACCTCTGTTTTGGCTTCTGCCTCTTCCTCTCTTGTTTCCTTTGCCTTGACCTGTTCCTCTTCCAAAGGACATTTGGGTCTTGAAGGCATGCTCCAGAGATGAGTTTTCATATGTACCCAATATCTGTTCATGTGTCATCAATGATGCATGTAGCTCATCAACTGAAAAGTTTGTGAGATCCTTTGTCTCTTCTATGGTGGTGACTATTACATCAAACCTTGAGGGTAGGCTCCTCAAAAGTTTCTCCACAATCCTTCTTTCTTCAAGTGTCTCTCCATGAGACCTTATCTATGTGACCATTCCAATCACATGTGTGAAGAATGAATCTATGCTATCAGACTCCTTCATGTAGAGAGTCTCAAAATCTCTCCTCAGCAATTGTAGTTTTGTTGTCTTCACTTTCTCCATACCCTGATAGGTTGTCTTGAGAGTTTCCCATGCTTCTTTGGATCTCTTGGCTGCTGTTATCCTTGGAAACACACTCTCATGCACTGCTTGATACAAATAGAAGAGGGCTTTAGAGTCCTTCTTCTTATTGCTCTTCAACAAGTCCTTCTCTACTTGTGTTAATGCATTAAACTCATTTTCATCTACTCGCTCTTCAAAACCATCCTCAACAATTTCCCATAAGTCTTGAGAGGCAAACAGGGCTCTCATGGTGATTGCCCAATAATCATAGTTTTTCCCATTAAATTTTGGGAGCTGAGCATTACCAATACTCATGCTAGTGCTGGCTCCTGCCATACTTGCACTCTAAACTATGTTTCAAATACTTGCCTGTGTTTTTAAAATAAACTGACTATCTTCAAACAATAACACAAAAATCTCTATTTAGAATACCTTGGATTTTTTTGACTGAGCCTTCACTCTGCTAGAGAAGCTTCTGCAACAAAAAATCCTTACTTCAGCTTCTTTGACACCTTCAAAGAGCCTAGACTAGCTTTGATACCATGTTGGAATTTCTGAAAATTCCAGAACAAAACAGAGAGAATAATACTCTCCTCTAAACACAGAGAATTAAAAAACAAAATTTTCTTCTGAGATAGACAGAGTTTCACACTTGAAAACTATTTCATTAACTTAAAAACTGTTACAAAAACTTCTTCCTCTAATATATGGATTTACAAAATGTTGACTGTTGCAAATGCAGTGCATAAAACAAACTCACACTCTATCTAAAAACACTCTATCTCTCATACAAAATTCTGCTGCTCTATTTAACTACACTGCTATGTATTTCAAATTAAATTCTTACATTAGCCTCACGGGGCTTTTATATGTCGCAGCATATATTTTAATAAAACATATATAACTATATAGAAAATAAAACTAAAACTATTTAAGACTTTCGGGCCCCCATTGCAAAATGTGCATATAATAGTATGACCCAAGGTTTAAGTAAACCTTTGTGCACGGCATGTAAACATATAACATTATGATATAATTTTTATAACAAAACTTAATCACCAAAGGCTTAGAGCCTTTATCGCACGATAACAAACAAAACATAAATCAAACTATACCATAAACCTTCTGTCGGACTTCAAAAAGAAATTAAACCAAAATGCATGAAAACAAATCACGTTACAAAATTGGGCTCGTGACGTCAGCGCTTGAACGCGTGATGGATTATTAAATCCAGTTTATAATCTCACATTGCATCCGAAAATTGGTTTTGTGTACAGGGGCTTTTGGATGCGCGATGAACAATTCAATCGTGCTCATAAAACACATCACGTCCGGTTTTGAGTTCTGCGGACGACCAAAATAAAAACGCGATCAAATAAAATTCTTTCACGTGGTCTGTCGATGTGGTTTGTGGGACCACTGCCCCCGTGGCCTACGGGACCACAAATATTCAAACAAAGTCTCCCGCGTTCAAACATAAATCAATGCTCTATTTTGTATTGTAAACTCTGTTTTTCAAAATAGAGAGGATAGGTGCCGAAACCACTATTTCCCAAACAAAGAACTGTGTACCCTATTTTCAAAATCGAATTTGACTCCTCAATCAAAATAGCAAGCGGCTGAGTTCAGGGTTTTTCAAAACATATTTGGAAAGCGGCTACAGTGGGCAGAGAAGTTGAAATTAACATTTCAAAATACCATACATTCACTGTAGTCAGTGAACTGTTATTCGCTCTCATTGTTACAAGCTCTACAGGTGGTTGTTTGCTTGTGTTTTTAGTTTTCACAGGCTATTTCCCAATATTAGAATAACACAAGTGAGGGTAATTTTGGATTTGGCTCCCATCCATTTGAAAAATATTAGCTTCCCCTCTCCTTTCACATTTTTTTTGATTAACAATTGTCAAATTTGAATTCATATTCATGGGAATTTTCCTCAACATAGACTAATGTAATGGACAAGCTTTCTGGCCACTACAAACGTTGGATTCTTCACTATTCATTAAAATTTTCCAGTTAGTGCTTGCCATTAAATTCACTTATATTTGCAAATATCAAGGACTATGTACTGAACAATGGTTTTGACCTTTACCCATTCTCTCAACTTGTGTTCTTTCTGTTCTTACTTTCCTTGGAATTTGATTAAAATCCCCTTGCCCTTTATTGCAATCAAAATTAGAAACACTTGTAGAATTGAATTTCCTATGCATTTGAGAGAGAACAAGAACAGGGCCATTCTTACTACTCACCTAATTATCATTCCCACTGTCTAGTTGATTTCTCTCAGTGAAACCATCCTTGATGGCTTGCATTTATGGATTTTTAACAACACCCATTTCAACAACTTGGGCATATCTTCGAATGTCTGGGGCTTGTATAGAATTTTGTTGATTTTTTCTTCTCAGAATGCCATCCTGATCATTCTTCCCCACCTCAACTATATCAAATACTAAATATATATATATAAGGATTATAGGCTGGTGGGTGTTGATTATTGAAGGGAACGAATGCAGGTTGAAGATGAGAAGCGACCAAAACTGGAGAAACAACACGAATAGGTTGCACGTCTAGGATAGATCCCTCCCGTTCAAATATTATGAAGGGCCCTCCTCGATCACATCTCGCAGTGCCTCACGAGGCCGTAGTATCTCTGGAAAAATAAATTCCTAGGAGGACCCCTCCAACAAGTCCACTAGGGAAAAATCGAGACAAGCCATCAGAAAAAAGGCCCTCTATTCTGAAATTAGGTGGAGCTGCAGAAGAAACACCGAAGAAATCCACCAAGGAAGAAGAAGAAAATAACCACATGTCAAATTTGAATATGCAAGAGGAGGACGAAATTCAAGTTCATTGATTTGTTGAAGTGAACAATGTCTACATAGTGAAAGTGAGCAGAGACAATGCCTTCGGGGTAATTATTAACCATTTTTCAATGTTGCATGATTGCATAAGATAGAACCTACCCCTTATCTATGGTCTCTAGCAAACAAGGAGGCGAGTCATATGTCCATTAAAAATAAATAAATAAAATTAAAATCAATAAAATAAAAGTAATGGTAATGTATATTTAATTTTTTAAAGAAAGCATCAAATATTAGTCATAATTGAAGTAGAGAAGGAAATATTGTTGAAGTTGCAAGAAACATTTCTTCATGAACATAAGTATGTATATCTTTATAGTAAAATGAAGATGCATTGCTATCCTTTTTTCTATGGAACATAAGTTTTCAATATCTAAATTAAAGTTAAATTAAATTAGATTTATTTATATTTAAATATTTTTTTAAGATGGTAAATTTTTTTATAAATGAGTTATTAATTGTTGATTTATTACTATTTTTAAAATAGTTATGTCAATAAAAAAATTAAATTTTGGGTTACTAACATGTTTCCTTACATCTCAATAAGATGAGGTCTTAAAAAATCATATCTAATTTAAGTCTTACTCTAGTTTCAACTTAAATAGTATCTCTAGAAACGTTAGTGTTTAAGTCATGTGCTTTCTAATAACATATTGCCTTATAATGTACATGAAACTAGATACCACTCTTAGTTGCACTTTAAACTCTTTCACAAGAGGTATCTCAAATTGTTTATCTTTTGTTTAATGAACTAGGCAAAACATATTATAACTCTTGTGGTTAATCGAATAAGATTATTATTCTAAAATGTAGGTTAACTCATCATTATTATTGAAAAATAATTACATCCCCCATCATAGCTTATACTAATAATGTAGATGTGAACTTCTTTGATATGCTTTTGAATTTTGGATCTTTAAACTATTTCCTTCTATTTAAAAAAATTAAAATTTTAATAAATTAAAAAAAAAATTTAATTCAAAATCAAAATACACTTGCAAACTAAATAACATTTTCCTAATAATTATTATTAAAATCAATAACATTAAAATCAGTTCGAAATTACATTTAAATAACAAAAACAAAAAATCACAATTGATTTCAAATAAAAAAACCAAACTCACCCTTAAAATTATATGTTTTTAATAACGGTTCAATTGAATTTTATACATGGCCAAGATATCAAATTGGTTTATATGCTTATCCTCGTTCGTTAAACAACGAGACCCAAAACGAAAAAGAATTATTTTTGGGTGTGTTTTGATTTTCGAGAATACTTTGGATTGGTCAAACGGCTTCGACATAAAACAACAGACCAGAAGCGGCAATGTAGTGACTAATTTGGATAAAAACGATAAAACAAGGTGCCTTGTTAGGTATGATATTGCCTACCGAATGAGGTCTCTTGCTCCGATGCAATGTCTTTCTTACAATTATTTGTTTTGCATAAGCTGTAGCTTTCTGGCTTCGCTGAATTGTAAATCACCTTGTCAAATCCATGATCAAGTTGTGCGCAGGTCGGCGAACAAAACCAAAATGTCCAGAGAGGTGCATTCTGTCTGGTATTGATTTTCTGTTAGTTTGCTGATTTTGTTTTCAAATTATCTGAACGGGTGGCTCATTTCCGGTGGCTTCACGCCACTGGTTTCTTCTTTGACTGTTTATGGTAACACCATGTGTGATTTATGTGGAAACATGCATACAAGTGTAAGCTCCGTTTCCACAAAAATATAAGGAGATGGACAAAATCATTGATTAGTTTTGAATACCAGGTCAAATTTAAATTAGTTGGATTTTGGAAATATTTTGATAGAGAATAGTAAAGTCAATAAAACCAACTGGAAGCTAAAGAGATGAGATCAATTGGTATTGAGCTTATTCCTATTGATGCCAAAATATTTTCAAATCTACAATCAAAACAAAGATGAACGACTAACGTCGTGTCAAGCTGATAGATATTTTGCTTCACAGAATGTACTTACACTTCCGAGAATTCTACTTACGAAATCTTAGACGGAAAAATATGTTTTCTCCTCAAGGTTTAACTACTTCAAACATTCCGATTTATGTAGATTGAGATAAAAGAAATTAAATTTTTGGGCATTTTGTTAAAATATATAATTATTTCCAGCATGTAGAGTTAGACAAACAGGTAAGTGAATTAGTTGAGTTGAGTTATAGATAGATTTGGTGAGTGAGTTAGAGAGTAAGTTGATTATGTGAAAATGTGTGCATGTCAATTTAGGTTAAATACTTTTCACTGAATTCATTGTATTTATTGAGTGAGATTGTGATTTAGATTGTGATTGAGATTAATTGAAGAGCCGCATCTCATTGTTTTGTGTGTGAAATACTTATGTTATTTATATAATTGAATCCTCTATCTATTCAACAAAATGATATGAGAGCAGAGTTACAAAAAAAACGAGAAAAAAATGAATTAGCAATCATCCATATGTGAAAAAAATATATATATTCCACGTTTTTACCTTATAACGCAACTGTTAGTCATAAACAAATCGTTATAACGCTGGTTCCCACAGCGGAAAACCGCGTTACAAGTGAACACACTTTTCATGCACGTGGACCAACGCGAGAGATTGGTTCAAGGCATGCGTTAGCACGGTGCCTTATTGGAGCAAGAAAGCGTTAGTGTCTTCAAAGTCAACCAACGTAAGATTTTTAAAAGGCATATGAAAAGGGTATTTCATAAAGCATTGTTTAAAAGGGAGCTTTTTCAAAAGCACGCGAGTCTTCAAAAGTGAAAGTCTTAGAAGGAAATTTTGTTTAAAGATTTTTGAAAAGGAATATTAAAAAGCGGTGTTTGAAAAGTGATTCTTTGAAAATATTTAAAAGTGGGGAGATTATAACAAGTTTTTTTTAAAAACAGAGTTATTATATAAGAATTTTTTTTATATATAAAAAATAATAAAATTTAGGGTTTTATTATAAGGTTATTTTTTTTTTAGTTTTGCAAAGCATATAAAAAAAATTAGGGTTTTAGAAGTGATTTTTTTATTTGAAGAAAAATGGCTACAAGTAATTTTCAGCCACAAATTCCTTCTTTCACAGGGAAGGATTATGAAGTGTGGGTTATTAAAATGGAGACCATGCTAAACGCACATGATGTTTGGGATCATGTTAAGTTTGGGTTTGCAGAACCTCAAGATGATGCAGAGGAACGAGCCCTTAGTAATGCAGAGAGGGAACAATGGAAGAAAGACAAGCGGAAGAATGCACAAGCGTTGCTTCTTATCCAACAAGGAGTGGGCCGAGAAGTGTTCCAGAGGATAATGATAACCTCTTCAGAAAATGAAGCATGGGAAACTTTGGCGACAAGCTATCAAGGTATGGCCAAATTTAATATTGTTAAATTGCAGAATACTAGGAGAGATTTCGAAATTTTGCAGATGAAAGAGACAGAGGACATTGATTCCTTCATGAATAGGGTCATGTCTGTCGTAAATCAGTTAAAAATCTATGGTGAAGATGTTATATATCGAACAGTGATTGAGAAGGTTCTTCGATATTTGTCTACCAAGTTTGATGTTGTGGTAGCAGCCATAGAAGAAGCGAAGGATTTGGAAAAACTAACAGTTGATGAATTGATGGGATCCATTTTATCGCATGAGAAAAGAATAGACAAAAATAAGGATTCCACTTTAGAAACTGCCTTCAAATGTCAAGTCTATATTTCAAGAGTTCGAGGCAGACATCGATCGAGAGGCAGAGGAAGAGGTGGCAGCTATGGTGGTTAGAGATATGGCTGAGAAGAGCATGAGCGTCGAAGTTGAAGCAACAATGGCAAAAGCTTTCACAACAATCAAAGGTTTGAAAAATCAAAGGTGAAATGTTATTATTGCAATAGATTTGGTCATTATTCTCGTGATTGTAGGAAAAAGATAGTTGATCAAGGAAATCAGAGAGCTAATGTTAGTACAAAGAATACTGACTCCATGTTCCTAGCATGCAGCACCATGCATGAACCGTCTTATAAGGTCTGGCTAATAGACAATGGTTGCAGTAACCACATGCCAGGCAACAAGAATTTGGTTGCAAATTTGGATGCATCTGTGAAGACGGAGGTAAAGTTGGGGACTGACAAGACTGTGGATGTTCATGGAAAAGGAGTGCTCAACATTGTGACCAAGCAGGGGGAGTCAAAGACCATATCAGAGGTATATTATGTCCCTGGACTCAAACACAATTTGATAAGTGTTGGTCAATTGACGCGGAAAGGATACAAAGTTATCTTTCAGGGGAAACAGTGTGTTATTTACGACAAATCCCCAAGCAAGCAGCTGGTTGCAAAGGTGTAGATGACAAGGAACAGACTCTTTCCCCTAATTATGAACTACAATGATCAGGTTAGTTCTTTTACAACTGCATGTTCTGATGATTACTGGTTATGGCATTTTTGGTTTGGACAGTTGCATTTTTTCGGTTTAAGATTGTTGCAGCAGAAACAGATGGTCAAAGGTTTAACTCCCATCAAAGAACCCACAAGCACTTATGAGTGTTGTATCTTGGCAAAGCAACACCGTGAAATTTTTCTGAAAGGAGTTTCTTACAGAGCAAAGAAACCACTTGAGTTCGTGCATACAGACTTGTGTGGACCTATGAGGACACAGTCGATTGGTAGAAGTTGTTACTTCCTCACTTTTATTGATGACTATAGTAGGAAGACTTGGGTTTAATTTTTTAAGCAGAAGTCTGAAAATTTTGCAAAGTTCAAAGAGTTCAAAGCCTTAGCAAGGAACCAATGTGATCGACAGATCAAGGTATTGAGATCTGATCATGGTGGACAATATGATTCGAAGGCATTTCATGAGTATTGCAAACAACATGGAATCAGAAGACAGTTTACAACTAGATACACACCACAGTAGAATGGTGTAGCAGAGAGAAAGAACTGAAAAATCATGAACATGACAATGAGCATGTTGAAAACAAGAAACTTATCAAATGAGTATTGGACAGAAGCAGTTTCATGTGCTGTTTATGTGATAAACAGATTGCCTACAAAGAGTGTGATGAACAGAGTTCCAGAAAAAGCATGGTCAGGTATGTCATGTAGTGTATCTCATTTCAAAGTTTTTGGATGTGTAGCCTATCCACATGTGCCTAAGAAAATAAGAGGAAAATTAAATAATAAAAATGAAAAATGTATATTTAATGGTTATAGTGAGTAGTCAAAAGCTTACAAATTATATAACCCTGTCACCAAGAAGACAATAATTAGCAGAGATGTCATGTTCAAAGAACAAGAGTGATGGAATGGGACTGTAGACACACTAACCGATGCACAAACACCATTGATGGAAAAGGATGATGTAGAAGAAGAGTAGCAACAAGAACCAAGAGAGCATACACCAAACAAAGTCACACTAGCAAGGACTCCAAGATTTTCAGAGCAGCATGGATCTTCAAGTAGATCAATAGACCATAATTCTCCAAGTAGCAAAACAGGTAATGAATCAAGCAATGGTAAGAAGAAGATGAGAAGTCTGAAATATATTTATGATGATTTGGATGTTAGTTCAAATTTTACATTGTTGGCATTCCAACCTTCTTCATTTGAGGAAGAAATTAGAGATGAAAATTGGGTGCAAGCCATGGATGAAGAGATGAATTCAATTGAAAAGAACAATACATGGTATTTGGTTGATTTACCAAATGATAAAACTCTAATTGGTGTGAAGTGGGTGTACAAGACTAAAGTGAATGAGAAAGGTGAGATTGACAGATTTAAAGCAGGACTTGTAGCAAAAGGATTCTCGCAGCAACCTGGAATAGACTTTGGGGAAACATTTTCTCCGGTAACCAGATTGGATACTGTAAGAGAAGTTCTAGCGACAACAGCTCAGAACAAGTGTAAAGTATATCATATGGATGTCAAATCAGCCTTCTTGAATGGAATTCTAGATGAAAAAAATTTATGTGCAGCAGCCTCCAGGATATGAAGTTGAAGATAAAGAAGATAAAGTTTACAGATTGAAGAAAGCGCTCTATGGACTGAAGCAAGCACCTAGAGCATGGTATAGTAGAATTGACAACTACATGATTAAGAATGGTTTTTGTAGAAGCAACATTGAGCCTACCTTATACACAAAGGTAAATGAGCATGGATAGATTTTGATTGTTTTCTTATATGTTGATGATATGATTTTTACAGGTGATATTGAGTTAGATGAATTTAAAGTAGCCATGATGCGAGAATTTGAGATGACAGACCTTGGTCTCATGAAATATTTTTTTGGCATTGAAGTTGAACAATCTAAAAAAGGAATTTTTATTTTCCAAAATAAGTATGCTGGAGATTTTTTGAAAAGATTCAGGATATATAATTGAAAACCTGTACCTACACCAGTTGCAACATGTACAAAGTTAAGTAAGGATGATGAAGGAGCAGATGTCAATCCAACTCTATTCAAAAGATTGGTTGGAAGCCTCATGTATCTCACAGCTACAAGACCAGATATTATGCAGGGAGTGAGTTTGATTTCCAGATTTATGGAGACTCCAAAAGACATGCATTAGAGTGTTGGGAAAAGAATTCTAAGATACATAGCAGGAACTAGAGATTATGGCATAGTGTATGCAAAGACAGAAAATAAAGAATTGATTGGATATACAAAAAATGATTTTGCAGGAAGTTTGGATGATCGAACGAGCACATCCGGTTATGTTTTTCATCTTGGTTTAGGAGTTATAGCATGGGAAACTAAGAAGCAGCCTATTGTAACACTATCATCAGTAGAAATAGAATATGTAGCAGCGACTTCAACAACATGTCAAGCAGTATGGTTAAGAACAGTATTGGATGGACTCAAGCAACAACAACAAGGATCAACAACGATATATTGTGACAACACATCAGTGATTGCACTATCCAAGAATAGTATGTTTCATCAAAAGAGAAAGAATATTGATACTAGATATCACTTTATTCAAGAAATTGTGAGCAATGGAGAATTTCACTTGAAGCCTTGTAGAACAAGTGATCAATTCCCTGATATCTTTACAAAGCCATTAGCATTAGATTTGTTTGAGTTTCACAAAAGAAACTTGGGTGTTGTAAGCCTAGCTGAGACAAAGACAAGCAGACATGTTTGAGTTGTCATGAGTTATGTTTTAGTTTAGCGGTCGTAATTAAGGGGGAGTGTTAAAAATATATAATTACTTCCCGCATGCAGAATTAGACAAACAATTAAGTGAATTAGTTGAGTTGAGTTAAAGATAGATTTGGTGAGTGAGTTAGAGAGTGAGTTGATCAAGTTCAGTTATGTGAGAATGTGTGCATGTTAATTTAGGTTAAATACCCTTCACCGGGTTCATTGTATTCATTGAGTGACATTTTGATTTAGATTGTGATTGAGATTAATTGAAGAGCCGCAGCTCATTGCTTTGTGTGTGAAATACTTGTGTTATTTATGTGATTGAATCCTCTGCCTATCCAACAGACCTTAGTCTCCATGTCTAAAGAGTGTTTTCCATTTCTTTATGAGGAATAATGACATATATTTAAAAGAAAATCTCCTCGGTTTTTGTGGGGGCTTGGAAAATCGTAGAGTGTTTTCCATTGCTTTATGAGGAATCACGCCCTATCTTTAAAGGAAAATCTCCTCGGTTTTTGTGGGAGCTTAGAAAATCGGAGTTTAGACTAAGTTTCCTTTCACCCATCTCCTCCGTCTACTGTGGAAAATTTTGCTTTAGTGTCAAGCCCTAAGCTTGATTCAACGTGGCTTTACACGATGACAAAGATTTTTCCGTTAATCAACAATCTTTGGAATCCTTTCTCTATGGTAAACTTGCTCTATCTTCACATTACAACATATTTTTAAGCTTTAAATTAGTTTCTTGGTTAAAGGTGAAGTCTCAACACGTTTCTAAGGTTTAAACATTGTTTTTAGGTTTAATGTAAAGTCTACGTTGGTTGATGTTAAATTTTTATGTTTTTTTTAAATTTGGAGTAATTGCATCTATTTAGTATTAATAGTGCAATCTTATGTTTATCAGATGTAATAATTGTAACAACAATTATATTAAGTTTTTCTAAAATATACATTTGTTTTATTTTCTTATTTGTTTTGATTTATGACTTTTAAGAAGAAAACACATGTTTTTAACCATAAGGTTAATTCAAGTTGCACATATGGGGATGGACTTTGATCCACTTATGTTTGCATGGGCCATGAAACCACTTAATATAATTTTTCTCTATGTAAGTTAAATTATGTATGAAATTATACAAAAAATTTGATGAGAGTTGCAATATAAGCCAAGTTACATCTCTCTTTTGAGTACTAGGATTGTCGAGACTTTAATATTATCACCAATTTTTTTGATACATTCATATCTTTAGCCTTGAAAACCACATTCCTCTGTTTCGTCTTGCAAAACCAAATTATTTGGCCACATTGAGTTAGAAAGTGACAAGTAAAGTTGATCCAACATTAGGGGAATCTTGAGATTTGCGATGGGTCTTCTAAGGAAATAATAAGATAATAATAAAAATAATAAAATAAGAGATGAAATTTTAAAGGAAATGAAACGATTTTTTTTTTAATCACACTTAGATGTTTACTCAAATTTCAAGCATCGGTACTTGTTACATGTTGAATTATATTTTTCATTTAATGAGTAGTCACTCTATGTACATTTGAACCTACTCCAAGGAAAAATGAAAATAAATGAAAAAATTGTAATTATGTATTTTTCATGTATTTTCATTTTTCCTTGATGTGGATCTACTAGAAATTAAACATAGTGGATACTCATCATATGTAGAATTAAATTATTCATCCAAAGAGTGTCAATTGTTGGAATTTGAGTAAACCTAGAAAGAGATAAGTCAAAAGTATGATTGAAAAAATAGTTTTATTCTTTTCCCTCCAAAAATGTTTACCATAGTGATGACATCGCCATTTTAAATCCTATTGATTCCTTTAATTTCAATTTTACTAGTATATTTTTCATTTTAAGGCCCATTTTTTATGTCAAAATTACCATAATGATTGTTATACCCTGAATCTTTTAGAGTGGAAAATTGGAGGAATCAACTTGTAGGGTCATTTTTATGGGCATATCCAAGATTAAAAAATTGCAGTATGAAAATTTACATGGCTACCTTAGGGAATTAAATGATGTTTCTTGGGGTAAAAACTCACTCCAATACGCACATGCCTCGTGACACTATTTACACTCATATGCCTTTCCAATATTGTAATAAAGACATCAATCAAAGTTTGTATGCAAAAGTTATGCCTCTAGAATGTCAAAACTATAGTTTGATTACGATGGTTTTAGAGGAAACCACATCACCCCTCATAGTTAGTGTAAAATGTGATAGCCCCATGTGGATTGTGAAGAAAACTCTAGAAGGGTTAAAGTTGGTAATCTAATTGAGATTTGAACGAGTCATACCTTACCCCTAGCTGGCTAACAGGCTATGCTAAAATTAGAGCAATATGAGGAGAAGGGGGTTCCTTTCTATGCTATTTTTTCTTGTTTCCATAGTAGAGTAGGGTAACTATGAGTGGGATTTAGAGAGAATAAAAGAAGGGATTTTTGTTGTATAATATTCTAATGAGACACATGTCTCAGGTATCTCCATAAATAGTTCCTTCTACTTCTATTTAGTTTATTTCCATTCCAAGAAAAGAGAGAAAAGTAGTCTAATCCTCTAGAGATATTCCCCCTATAATGGTTTCCAAGAGAAAATATTTATGTTCATTGTGAATGGAGTATGATGGTATTTGTTGATCAATATTTTTCACATTTTATCTATTTCATGCATAATCCCTAGATTAATAATTAACAAATATGGAATCTAAAGGAATTTAACCTTTATACTATAGATTTCCGTTTATTTTATAAAATATCTTGTGATGAACTGTCAAATGGAATACTATGGAAATTTAAAGATAAAAAGTGGGATTCAACACCTAAATTACATAAACTTTTATTCTCATTGCAAACTTTATTTTGAACATGATTACAGTCACATGTTAGTTTTCGATGCATAGCAAAAGTTTTTTTCCCACAAAATGAAAGAATCAAAATCAGAATTTGGTAAAAAGGGTTAAAGATGAAAAATAAATGAGTCGTGCTAAGGAATAATTCATAAGAATATAAGCATTCTCCTTCAACAATTATATCCAAATAAGACTCAATTAGGATTAAACCTCTTCCTTCATCCACTATAACAAAAAATTTGAATTTCCTTTGTCAACCATTAGAACTATAGTAGTTATAAAAAGCATGAAGATAATTATTTTCACTACCATACCTGAAGGGATAACTCTCTTATCATGAATACCCAATAACTTATTATGTGGATATCTGAGGAAACATCCTTAAGCAGTTTGAACTTATCAACACAACAATGTCTAATTTCAATTAAAGTGACCACTCTGAGGAGGTGAATCCATCAACATTCCATCCTCAAGCTTCGTTTATAAAGTGAAAAACTAGGGTATCCTCTCCAAGGATGACACACCCTTTAACTCGGTTTTGTCTAACTAGACATTTTCCTGTAATGGTGTCTTCCTTATTTTTAGCGCTCTTATTAGATTGTGTGCCTTGTGTGTAATCATGTAGGTGCATATTTCCATCCCTTAGGATATGTTAAAGGTTTATTTATAATTTATTTCCTAAATCTTAGGGTGTATGCATCTTGAGTGAATGAATTGTATTCCTATAGAAAGGTTAGTTGGACAAAGTAATAACTAAGATATTTTTTTCCTTAGGGATCATTGTTATCTTGGTTTTCTCACTTTTATTTACTTTCATTGATTAATATGTTTTCTAGGCTAGTGTAATTCAAATTTGTAGCTAGGGTTTACTGCTTGAGAGCTTCATTTAAATAATTTGGTATTAGAGCATTGATCTAGTCTAATTCTCTCTTTGATATTGGATTTCTAGGCTCAACACCACACCTAGATTCAGATCCTTCACATTTCAATGTAGGAAATTAAAATATGATTTATTTGGAGTATTTCCTCCCACAAAATCCTATGTCAGTACATGTCTTCCTTTTTTACCTTGTTTCAATCTCGTATTCAAGTGGGTGACTTACTCTAATAGGAATATATTGACAAACTTTTCTATTTGAGCTCATATGCCACACCCAAATCTTCCCAACATTATTTTAAGTCAATGAATAAATATTTTAGTTTATTTTCTCTTGGGAATCAATTCCCCCACCCAAATTGTATCTCTTCTAGCATGGTATCTCATTTTCGGTAGGTTCTCCAATCCATCATACCTTCTCATATAGTACATTAGGGTCTAGTAGGGGCAAGGAATTTCAAGGCCTCCTCCTTTGAGCTCATCCAAATAATCTCTTTTCTCTAATTCCTTCCTATATTTTATACTTTGTACATGAGACAAAATCCTCTGAAGCATCAATTCCCCTATGTCTCCATACTTTGATGAATCCCTACATAAAAATTAAGAGGCATCCATATTCTATTTGAACACCAATATCATATTACAAAATTATGGAGCCCTAATGCATGAAGAAACCTTAGAATCCAAGATTCATAGCTTCATAGGCTAATTATATATATACCTAGATAAAACATAGGATTAGTACATATTTATAGCTAGAAATCATTCGAAAGGGATTACTCAACCTTGGTGGAAATATCAACATACAAACCAAAAATCCACACTATTCTTAATGATGATGATAATTGAAAACATTATTTAAAGAGAATCACCGAATGGGAGGCATTTTGTGATGATTTAAAAAACAAAAATATACCCTCTTGGATACCTCACCAAAATCATCTACATATGGTTATAAACCCATCAGAAACTAATAGCAACTTTTTCAATAATGCATTGAGGTGTTCACATGGCTTCAATTTCAACTCTAGATTCCACATCCAGATTGGGTACTTATTATCAAATTTAATTTAGGTTTTCTAATTTTTTTTTTTTGAAGTTTTCTTGTCTAGAAGTAGTTCACTTGACCAATACTTTCTCTATAACCTAGCTATTGAACACATGTTTCAATATAACCCTACCTTCCAACCATATTGAAAACTTAAATCTATTACTAATGCCAACCCTTACAAAACTCCTAGAAACCCAATATCTTCTACTAATTGTCACTAAAACCATATATTTCCTAATTATTACTCCCACTGCTCAATCAAATGGTGTCATTTTGATCAACACACACCCATTATTCTATAAATTTATATTTCCTCCAATGTCAAAATTCATCTCTCCCATTACACATCTATCATTATTATTTAGAATTAAACTACACATGATGGATCCCTCTCATCAAACAGAGCTCAAAATTGTTTCGTTACCAAACAATATAATAACAAATCCATCCCTCCTTCTCACCTAGGACAATAGTAGTTCTTCTAATAATATTCCATTTCATTACTAATCATGAAGCTAAATAATACATAGCTACTTTCAAACTTGATAATGCAAACCAACAAAACTTCATCTTCTACAACTTTTTATAACATATAAAACATTACACAACCAACCATCCCTCTCCATATCATCTCAAATTGGTACAAAAACATGCTTCTCACTTTCTATTCAATCAATTATTTTTTCAACCATTTATATTATCCATTTCAAGGACACCATTGATTTCAATATCTATCTAAATATTTTTTCTAATCTAAACTTCAATCTCCAATACCTAGATGACAATGTAGGGATCTTAATAAAGCTCAGTAAAATTCATGCAATCTATACAAAGAGAATAAGGGCTATAAATTAACCATTTCCACTCATTTGAGGAATTTTTAAGGTTCAAAATTTTCCTCAAAAAAACAAAATGCACTATATAAATCAACTTTGAAAGATCGAATATGATTCAAGGTAATGTTTTCAACAACGAGGATAAATATTTTTAGAGGGAAAGGAAGAAACTACTTTTTAAATAATTTTTTCAGCTTATCTCTTAATAGGATTACTAAAATTTCAAGTGTAGGAAACCTTTGGGTGTTGAGTTAAATTCCGCATCTAGCATATACCCACTCTACATACTCATGATAAACCTGTAGTGAGATAAATTAGAAATACGTGAAAAAATGTCTTTCCCTTGCTATTGGCCTGTCAAAAGTATGCATAGAGAGTAATAATTGGATGAAGGATTAATTCCACTTCCAAGGAGTGCATACACGCAAATTTTGAATAAGCGTATAGGGAGATAAGTTAAAAATGTTATTGAAAAATGAGGTTTTCATTCCTTCCTTTTGAAAATTTATTCCTTTTGAAAATTTAAACTCTTAGTTTATCATTTTAATTATTATTTAATTATTTCCCTTTCGAGACCAATTTTAGACCTCAAATTTCCCTAATGCATTCCCTTTCTCAATGTTAGTCATCATAATTTTTACCTGTTATTGATGACTAGTTTCCTTAGCTAATTTTTCTAGAAGCTGATCTCCAAACTGTCAAATCTGTCATCTAGAAAACACCCCAAAACAATTTTTTTCCTCCTACCCCTTCCTGTCAGCCTATGATGAGAAAAAAACCATTTTTCAAGTCCTATCTGGTTTCAGCAAAACAATCCTGTCCATAAGATGTCATAGCTGAAAGTTATTTGTTGTCATTTACCCTTATTCCTCAAGCCATTCATTATCCAACTGTTGACAAAGTGTCTGCAATCCTATCCCTAGTCATTTGTCATTTGAAAATCTAATCATACCAAATAAAACACTTAGAATATGTCAAGTTTTCCCCTAAGTTAGATAGTGGTGTTTAGGGAGCCCTTTCCTCGGCAAAAATATCATGAGCCAAAAGCCTCTGTTCAGTACCAGTCAGCCCTAAATTAGCTCCTAATCTGAAAAACAAGTCTTGATCCATCCATAGGTCGCACACCACTAAGAGGTCACTTTGTCTCATGTCGGAAGAAGTTCACAAAGATCCAGATCAGGAAAAGATAAGGTTGCTCACTATCTGATGAAATATGCTTCGCTCAGGCACAGTCTCCTAAAAACACCCAAAGAGCTCTCCAAGGTTCAAAGTCATATATGTTTACTTCTCTGCAGGGGTGTAATTGTAATGATTATCAATGTGCGAGAGAGAAAAAGGACAAAGTAAAAAAGGTCCTTCATGCTGAATTAGTTTTCCATCAGTAAAACAAATGAAATACAGTAAGTGAAGGGCTACCAATAGGTATGGTTTGAAATCCAAAGTTTCCTAAAGAACAGAGATCAGCCCCCAAGGCATATGAATGCAAAAGGCTGATGTTATGCTAATCAACAGTGTTTTCAGCATCTCCTCCAAAAATAAATTTCAACATGCCTCTGCAAACACAGTCAAGGGAAGTCAGTCAACTATGTCTAGCAAGAAACTACTCTACATATACAAGTCATATGGTTTCTGGTCTAAGGGTTCACAGGGATATTTTACAAAGAATACATATCTCAAAACATATCTCATAAAGCAAATTTTTGCCTATTTGACATGATACCAAGCAAAGACATATGATTTGCAGAAAGATGATATAGTTTTGAAATAGATGAAATGACATATCTACAGTGAGAACCTCCTCCAGTAAAAGAGCAGATGGTTAGAATCCATCATGGTAAAGCCTCCTCCAAACAAGAGCAGATGGTTGGGAACCTGATAAAAACCTCCTTCATTTAAACGCAGAGGGTCAAGGTGTTTTAAGTGACTTCAGAAATTATAGGCTACCTCCTTCATAGGGATGAAACAAGAGATGCATCAGTAGTGTTTCAAATGGTGTTTGAGAAATTTTCCTATTGGAAATACAAGGTTAAAAATCAGTGGATCAAATGAAAGGTCAGTGGGTTGAAGACATTTTTCACATAAAAACCACACAGTGACATAAGGGTGCTAAAGGTCTTCGTTTCTTATGTTTACAAAATCCTTCCTTCAAAGGACAGATCATAAGTTATAATGTTTAACTAGAAGCGGGTTCATCTAAATGACCAATGAGGTGAAATTGGTAAACCAACTTGCTTTTAAAAATGACCTTTGCAACTGGAAAGAAAAGACAGTCCACCTAGATGACTTATGAGAAAAGGGCATCCTTGCTTTTGGACAAATTCATTATGTTTTATCAAAGCTAAAATCCCTCCAAGTTATGAATGAAAGGCAAACATTAAGAGCTACCTGTTCAGATCAGTCAAAGACAAAGGGCATACTGTTGAAAGAGATGAGTTTGCAGTAAATGAGGGCCTTTCATTTTTGTGTCACAAAATTTATGGGATAGAAGCATCATCCACATCAAAGGCCAAAGGTGACATAATAGTGGTAAAGGCCCTCTATTATTCTGTTTATAAAAACTCCTTCCAGCTAAATCTAAGGGTAAATTTTTGACTAGAAACATCCTCATCCAAATGGCCAGAGAAGGTAGACCCAGTTTGATTTTGAACTGACTTCTGTATATGAATACAAAGAAAAAGTAGGGATGAGAAAGGCCTTGAAAAACAGAGGCTGCCAAGTAGTTTATGGGTAAGTTACAGGGCTACTTTTTAAGTTAAAAACGGCCTCCACAGGAATATTATGAAAAAGCACAGTTTAAAAAAGGTAAAAGTTTAGAAAGACCTTGACATAAACTCAAAGTCTCCTTTTCAAAACATAAAGTGCCAATGTTTAAAAAGGTTTCAAATTTTGAAAGAGGGAAGAGGACTTTTTTTTTTCTTTTAACAAAACCTTATGAGTATAAAAAGCATGAACCAAATGCTCATTAGCATCATGCCCAAAGAAAGAAGCAGTATTGAGTGATTCTAAAGAAATTTCAAGCTTAGTTTCAGCGCGGCGCGCCTGTAGGAAGACTCTATGTATTTTTATAAAGGGAGCGGCGCGCCTCTAGCCTAGCGTGGCACGCCTGTGCCGGCATTCATTGGGTGCTCAAGGCTGACCCAACAGGCCTCTGCGCGACGCGTTTATGCGTTCATAGCCCACCCGATCAACCAGGTTTGAACGTGCTTACTTGCACATTGCACCAACACTCAAAGGCCTCAAAAACTCGTTGTTTAAGGTATTCCTCACCTCTTTGTCAAGTTTTGAGTTCAAAGGAGGGTTTAAATCATCATTTTCAAAGAAAAGGAGGTTTTCTTGTACTGTGAAATAGTGAAGGATTTATGCAGTCTCCAATAGAAAACAAAGTTTGTGAAGGCCTCAAATCAGTTTAAAGAGTCATCTTGACTGTGGTTTCAAAGAGCACTTTGTTTGTTAAATAAAAGAGGAAACATTGACTAGGGAATAAGGATGATTGTCAGTTGAAAGGAGTCTTTTAAAAATTTGTTTCAAAGCAGTGCCATGATCATTTAAAATAAAAGAAACAGTGATTAAAGGATAGGGTTTTTGTCTTCTTAAAAGAGGTTTTTCTTGTTGTGGATAGCAAAGAATCAAAAACAGAGATTGAAGGTGAAGAAACTGTGTGTCAAAATCAAAATACATTTGTCTCCAAAATCCACAAACAGACCTTGTCAAAAACCTCATTGCTCAACACAAATACTGAAGAGGTGAAATTGTTTTCATTCAACTAATACTTGTTTGCTAAACTCAAAGAAAAACAATGATCATTAAGGGGAGATAGAGTTGTATTGAAAAACCTATTACTCAGTGAAAAGGAGACTATTTTTTGTTTTAGAGAAAAAATAATCATCAAAGAAGAATAATTTATTCAAAGAGAGAACATAGTTTTTTTCTAAGGGTACAGTCTTTGTTCCAAATTAGTCCCTTAAAACAGTGATATCAAAAGCTACAGTGATTTCAAAGGAACCTCTTTCTTGCTTCAAATAACCACAGAAAACATTGAATTGACGGAGAGGATTTCATATTGTCAAAGTCAAAGAGAGTTGGCTTCTTTTAAACAAACTTGTTGGCTAGCTAAGGACAGACTTAGTTTTTCAAAGAGTCAAAAATGTTTTGATTAAGAGCCTTTTTCAAAAACCACTTAGACAATTTAGCTTGGTGAGTCAGTAAAGAATATCAAAGGAAAAAATCCTCCTAAGGAAGATAGCAGGAGTGGTTATCACAAAAGGTGTGAGCCTTTTTCAACTCAGGAAGTGAATGCATCTCCTTCAGTGCTCTTTAACTTTCATGAAGTAGCATGCTTGGAATTTTTCCAAAAGGTTCAAGAAGTGAAAATTCATCTTCCTTTGACACATTTGTTTGCTTTAAGGTTGCAAGGGAAGCATGTTCATATAGCAGGTTTATATTTCAAGCTCTCTCCTAGGGCTGTCTCCAAAGCTACCAAAATTCCATATATTGGAGAAAAATGGTTCAAGCAAACATATCTAGATTTGAATCACTACAAACCCTTCTTAAAACCAAAACATCAGGATTCTTGCCCAGCTATTTTTCCTTTTTCCTACTTGTTGACCAGTTATGCTCCTCTCATGAAAATCATCATGAATTATTTCACATGCGAAGGGAGGTTTTCTAGGGTTTATGCTTATCATATCAGGCTTCTCATGCACTTCAGAAGAACTCAATTGCTAAACCTACCTTTCTTCCTCTATAGAAGCATTGACAAGATGGCTTCTACTATTCAAAAGAAGCCTTCCTCTCAACAACAAGCTTGCCTATTTCATCATTCCCTTATCAAGATCATCATCCTCCATCAACTTGAGAAAAAGGGAGTTTCTTGGGACTCTTTCATCTCCCATCCCTATTTTTCCATTGCATCTTCATCTCATGCACCCTCCTCACCATCCACTCATCATGTTTCTCCTTCTTCTAGTAAATCCACTCCTCAAGGACAAAAATCTCCTATGATTGAAAGTGTAGAAGAGAAAAGGAAAACTAGTAGTGAAGAAAGGCAAAGTGAGAGGAGGCAAACAAGTGATGAGGAAGGACAAAATGAAGAATCTAAGCATGACAGTGAGCATAAAGAAGACAATGATGAAGATCTTGAACAAATTGATGCAGAGCACAACAGTCATAAAGAGGAAATTGTTGGTAGCCCACACAGTAGTAAGCATGATGGTAATGAGGCACAAAAAAGCGAAGGTACAAATCCCAAAAGTCATGAAGAAAGCAGGGACAGAGAAGAACAAGGCATCCCTCAATAAGGCATACAAGGTGACAGCCAAAACACTTATGACGAGGGTCAAGACAATCCTCAAAGGGACACTTATGATAAAAAACAAGAAAGCCCTCAAGCAGGAAATGATGGTGACAATCAAACACCCAACAGTGAACATTCCCAAGAGGGAAACATAGACCAAAAGGGCCAAATCAGTGACCATGAGCATAACAGTGATAAAGAAAAACAAGGCAATCTTTGAAAGGAGGAAAATAGTGACAAAAATGATGATGGAAGCAGCAAGGTTAAAGACCAAATTGAGCAAGTGCAAATAGGTGAATTTCCTCCTTTTTCTTCTCCACATGGCCAAGAGCATGTGCTAGCTGCCTCTCCTAGGCAAGGGGCCATGACTCTTCCTCCAAAAGTGAAAAAGCCTAGAAACACTAGGACAACAAAGAAAAAGACCACTCCAGCAGTAACTCCCAATGTTAGTAGAGCACTCTGAAGCAAAGGGAAGTTTCCCAAGCAACCTATCATTGAAGTGCCAAGAAGGACAAGGGCCAAGAAACCTATCCAAGGCAGACGGAAGGAAAAAGAGGAGAGTAGTCATGAAAAGGAAAGAGAGTTTGACATCATCCAGATAGACAGTGATGATGGGGATAATGAAGCTAAAATTCTTGAAACTCTTTTGCTAAACAAAGAGGCACAAATTCATGACCTACAAGCTGATCTAGAGAGGTCAAAGGACCTTATACATGTTCTACAAAAATAAAACAAACAAATGAATGTTCAAATGGCAATTTATGAGGCTCGGGCTTCCAAGTACCAAAGGGAAGCCTCCAAAGCACAAGTCAAGCTGGAAGAGCTTATGGGTGAATTCAATGACACTGAAGAAGAAGAAAAACCAAAGTGGAAGAGGCCTAGGACTATGGGTCTCAAGAAAGCCTTGGAGAAAGAAAAGGAAGAAGAGGTTGTCCTTGTTCGATCTTATTCTCTTACTCAATTGCTCGGCCAAGAAATAGAAAACAATACAGAACCATGGCTTGAAAGGGCCAAAAATCACTTGGAGGATAAGTTAGAGAAAGCTAACAGGGACTTGAGTCTACAAAAGAAGATGACCGAGCACTACAAAAAGCTAAATCAATTTGCCCGAAAGAAATTGAAGGTTACACAAGAAAAGCTCAAGGCGGCCCGAAAGAGGCGCCCAGTAGAAAAATTGGAGAAAGGCACATCAAAGCTTGAAATTTTGGCCTCCGATTCTCTACATATTTCTAAAAACCGATGAAGAAATTTCTCACCAAAATTGGGTATATTTCGACGAGTTTTTATTTTTTGACATTTTTGGGCTTATTTGCAGAAAATCATGGGCATCGCCATTTTTGTTTGAAGCATCCTCAGAGGTTGAAAGTGGTATCATTGGATGCATTAAATTTAGGGGCATATACTCAGAAAATTTCAGATCAATTGAAGATGTTTTGGTCCCCCAAAGAGGCAAAAAAAAGTCACTTTTTCGACACTCTACCTCGCTTAACAACAAGGGCTAATTTCTGGTTTTTTTCACTCAGGTCAGTTTTTCACAGAATTCCAGTGATTGGTTTAGGGAAAACCAAGTATTTTCAGAAACTAGACATCCAGGGCTTTCCAACGAGCTATCACAGGCCTCGTTTTGACATTGGAAGGTCCTCCAAAAGCTACCCACCAGACAGGGAATTTTCTACTGCTATATTTCTGAAGCATTTTGGTGAAAAATGCAGTTTTCTGAAGTAGCTTTTCCAAATGTGCGTTTAGCCTTTTTTAGCCATTGTCAGTTGGGAAAAGTCAAGTTAATTTCCTTTTTTAGCATTTTTAAGATATTTTTATAGATATTTTGTGCCTTGGGCTTTGCAAAGCCTCAAGGACAAAATCAGATATTTGTAGTGGGCCAATGGGCTTGCTAGTTGCTCTAGGAGGTTCTATTTCTCTTTGGCCTTTATATTCCAAGATATTTCATTGTAAATGGGGCTTAAATTGATGATATAGAGCAATATATGGTTATACAAGCTTGGAATAAATACTTTGTCTCATGCATTGGATAGTTTCTTGAATGTTTTGGATGGTGAAAGAGGATTGCTATAGGATTCCTTAACTTGGTAAAATGGTATAGTGTGCCTTCTCTGTTATGTTTCCTTAGTTATCATACATATTTTCATGCTCTCTTTCTTGTTGTAGGAAAGTAAAGAATAGATTTGAGACATGCCCATGGAAGCACCTCAGATTTCCTGATTCGTTATAGCTTCTATGTTTGTCTTCTTTCTTAGTTATGTCAAATGAATTCTTAAATTCTCTTTGATACCCTAAGAACTTGTTCTCAGTTGCATTAATGGTTATTATGTATCCTAATTAGTATGATTCACGGTACACCCTGTTTACTCCTTAGTTAACCAAAACCTCATTACTGAAACCTTTGTCTGAATGTTTGATTGTCCTAGTTGAACCAAATAGGTCTTGTATCGATCTTGCCCTTTGCCTATACTCTGCAATATTAGTTCAAAGTGCCTGATAGCTCAAAATATGATGTCTAGGAGTTCCCTCATCGTAGCTTGAGTTATTTTTTTGTATTGTTTGTTTTTCCCCAAAGTCTGATGGCGATTTTCCTAAAGTTGGAGAGTCCTATCCCTCTATGTATCGTCTGAATGTTTATTTTATGCATTTTATCAGTTTGAAGTTACATTTATCATGATTAATGGTTAGCCCTACCACATGGATGTCTGTTGTAAAACTATTTATGTTTAAAATTCATTTTCCTTCAAAAAACTCAGTGTCCATCCCATTTCACTCCACCTAAACATCCATTTTACCTTGACCAAATCTGCCCTTCAATATACCTTGTCAACCATTTGAGGCTTTCTCGACCTTTTCAACCCCATAGCCCAGTTGATCTAACAATATTTTTATCTATTTAGTATTTGATAAGTTCCTCCCTCAAAAACCTAAAAACAAACTAAAAAACCTACTTAACAACTAGCCTAAAATCAAAAACATAAGAAGAAAACAAATATACATCCCTTGCACAAATAGAGAGAGTCCAATCTGAGTCCAAGAAGGCTAGGTCCTTGGGCTTCAAAGTTGTTTTGATGTTACCTTGTCACTTGGCTTGCCAATCTGCCAAATCACGGGACCCTAACATAATGGAAATCATGGTGGGACTCTGAGTGATAAACAAAATTAGATTTCCTAAACCTTCAGAGACCTTTGAGAATACTATCCAATTGATCCATCCCACTGCTCACTAACATAATGGCGATCACGGTGGGGCTCTAAGTAATAAACGAACTTAGTTTCCCTAAACCTTCAGAGACCTTTCAGAATACTATCTTGTAGACTTATCCCACCACTCCTTAACAATGGAAATCATGGTAGGACCTTATGAGTTAGTGACAAACTAAGTATATCTTAGGTTTAGAATCCCTCAACCTAGAATTATTATCAAAGAGTAGAATCAAGTTGTCTCACCATCCTAGTAAAATGATGACCCAACTTTAGAAAACTCTTACAAACCTCAAGGCCACACATAGAAAACTCAGAAAACCCCAAAAAACATCCCTAGATTGGCTTTTTATCAGTATTGGTGCTGGACCATACACATATCTCTAAAAACAACTAAAAACATCCTCCTGGCAACTCCACTAGCCTCCAGTAGGCCTATTACTCTGTTAGTCCTTATAAAATCTCCTGGGAATGCATTAAGAAATCCCAATCATGCTGATGGTGGACAACAAAGTTCAAATCTTCCACCTGGTGACTCCACAACCCTCAATAGACCAAAAGACTCCACTAGTAGAGAACTCTAGACTGGTTGAAAAAACACAGTGACCCTTTCTAATTAACAAAGATGGATCCAAGGATGCAAAAGAGATATGCTCCGATGAGTAGAGACCATATCCCTGGATTCCCACACAAAATGATGGAAATAAATTGGATGAAAAACCTACCTATATTTCGAGATGAAAAGGTGGATGACCCCTTGTTACACTCCATCAAATTTCATATACACATATGGAGGTTGAAGGTTGAATGGCATGAGGACTGCCTCATGAAAATGTTTATGGCAACATTAGAAGGTAGCGCAAGAAATTGGTATGACTGGTTAGAACCTGGCATCTTGTTTTATTTGAAGGATTTCCACAAGGTATTCTATAAATACTATATAGGATATTGCCCGTCTCTATCATTAGCTGAAAATTGTTGTGATCAATCTCAAGATATCATACAGTACCTTATAGATAGTGATGAAAATTTGGAAAATTTGTATCCTAAAGACCTCTTAACATCCATTCATGAGTTTCATTCTCAAGATAACTATCATGACAGCCTAGTTGAGTTAGTTGAGGAAGAAATCATTCAAGGTAGAGAAGAAAACCCACAAGATCTCTCTGAAGGCACAAGTGATCATTTATCACCCCCACTAGATGAGGCTCAAGAAGATATCCAACCTCAGAATCAGTCTTCTCTAGAGAAGGAAAACAATTGTTGCCCAATCCAAAGAAAGCAGAAAATGCCTCCTCCTTTAACTACAAAATAGACAGATCAGATGTTGAGAGTAAAACCAGCCTCTGAACTTTTATATAAGGATAATATTCCTGTTTGTACCATTCCTACCTTACCTACTAAATAAATTGATCATAAAGAAGCAATGGAACAAATTGTTGTTGAGGTTGTAATGCCTCCTCAAGAAGACATTCATCCTTGTAAGCAGTCACAAAAGGGAGAGAAACATCATGGTTCCATCTAGAGAAAAAGAAAGACACCACCCCTTCTAACAAAAGAAGAAAGAAATGAAATCCTAAGCATACAACCATCATCCAAACCTTTTTGTAAAGAAGATATGTATGTGTTTTCTATTGCTGACTTATCTACTAATGTATTTTTTCATACTAAAAGTATAGAGCAGATTGATGTTTATACTACAATATCTTCTCAAGAAGACCTAGTACCAAAGAATGGTCTTACTCATCAGGATAGTGGCTCACAAACAGAAATCATCTCACTAAAACAGGGCATACCAATATTGCTTGAAGATAGAATATCATTACTTTCTGAAGCTGCCAAATTAGATAATCGTAAAGAAGGAGAAGAGATTCTTTCTCAAAATAATCCCAAGGTTAGTCAATTAAAGGAGGGAGTAATCCTAAATGAGGTATATTTTTCAAATCCTCTAGGCCAATTATTATTCGAAGACCCCTTTGTTGTTTCCCTAGAGACCTTTAAAGAGGGAGTAAAACATGCCAAGAATAGTTTGTGGCGGAGCTTAAAGAAAATTTGGGGCGCTACTGTTTAGAAGAAGACAAAGTGGGAGTGGCCTACCAACATACCTGAGAAATGGAACAAAATACAATCATCAAATCACTTGCTTGACTGGTTACATTAGAAAAGAGAATTCACCAAATTAATGTATCTCATCTATAGGTTAGAATAGAATAGATAGATAGGAAAAATAAGCTTAGCCCCATGAGCATATTTATTTTAGTTTGATTTGAGAAAAAACAGAAAACACAAAAACAGTAGAAAAGTTTAAAAGAGGGCAGTTTTAGAAAATAGCAGAAGATCCCCATGTTCAAAAAATAGTCATGCTGAAAGTACGCAAGTCTAAATGCCACTACTAGTGCTCAAAGAATGTCTTGTTCAGTTATCTAGCCTAATCATAACTGAACATGTTTTAAATTTATTGCTGATAAGTTAGTAAAAGAAGGGGTAGTCAAATTATGTAATCTTGACTTGTAAAAGAAAGTAGATTAGGAAAATATATTGGTTCCACACGCTCAAAACAGAACCAAAGAGGAAAACAGGGATGAAAAAAAAACTATGTATCCTAGCCCTAATTTTTCTAAAAATCTTGTTTTCATGCAAAATAATAGTTATATGCAGCTTGTATTTTATGCTACAAATACATGATAAATCAGACTGTTTAATCCTGATTTGGTCATTTTTCATTTTCATGTTGTTATCTAGTGAATCAAATCCTGTCAAACAACTTAATCTTGACAGTCGATTTAACATAGGTAGAGAAACAAAGGTGTTCGTCAGTTTAATCTGAACTCCCAATGGATATAAGTGTAGAATTAGATAGTGTCTTTTTAAAAAATATCATGTCAAAGGGTTGCTAGTTCAAACTCACCTAAAAGAAGAAAAAATGTTAGGGAATATAGTTGGGTAGGTAGAGATGACTTTGATGCAAATGATGCTGTCAATTTTCAAAAATAGCGTCAAGAAAGAAAGGAATTTGTGCCAATGGATAAGGCGCTGGTATTCAAAGGCCAGAGATCTGAAATTCTGGACACCTCTTGAAAAGGAGCTTCTTGGGAAAAATACTGAGAGGGGGGGGGGGGTGAATCAGTATTTACAGCATATTCAAAACTTTTTACTTTTTCACTCTCTAAAACCCATACGCTACTTTCCTTTAGTAAACACGCGTATATATGCGGATATCCTTCATGCAACTCGCGTATTAGCAGAGATCTAGATATGTAGATATTTATTAACTTAGATATTCACTTATATCATTCCATCATTCATTCATTAGATGTTCTAAAAACAGTAAACATGTGCAGTAAGAACAGAATAAACCATCACACATAAGCATCACACATGAACACCAGGATTTTTAGGTGGAAACCCAAGTCGGGAGAAAACCACCGCTGCAGTTGCTCAGCCTTCAATATTTTTATTATAGAGAAAACATCTTACAACATATGTGCTGGCGCAGACTTGACCAGCACGCAGGCACCGACCTGCGCTCGTTTACCAGCCTCTCCTGGAAGGGAGCTCCAACCCCCTGACTCGTTTACCAGCCTCTCCTGGAAGGGAGCTACGACCCCCCGATCTCGTTTACCAGCCTCACCTGGAAGGGAGCTACAACCCCCTGACTGAAGGCTACAACCCTCAGCACCACCTTGGACCACGTTTTATCAATTTTCACACTGGATCCAACAACTTCAATAGAACACAACACCGAGGCCACGTTTCATCCTTGACTGAAATCCGGACCCTTTCCGCCAATTTTAGCTCAAACATACATCACCAACGGATACTTATCAATTCGGACAACACAGATCGAGATAGCGATGTCTGTTGAACGGTCCGGATGTTTCATACCCCATGCTTGGGCAAACCCTATTTTGCATACGCGCTTTCCTTTCTCTGATGTCGCGTATATACGCGCTTCCGTCCACATAAACTAGCGTATACTTCAGTACAAATGACAGAGCTATTTTTATTGCGCATACACGCTTTCTCTTCAGCGAAGCCGCATATATACGCACTTCCTCTTCGACGAACTAGCGTATGGTTCTTCAAACTTATATGTCATTGCAATTCTTCACTGCAGATACATCACTTCAGATTTTACCCTTTCCCTCGAATGAGATGTTCGCCTCATCACAGATCTAATCACTCCATAAACAGATCTAGCAAATACAAGTACATTTCAGATCTAGACCCTCTTCTTCATCATTGGTGCATCACACATTCAGATTTATCATTCAAGTGTAACCCTTTCCATTCAGATCTACTTCAGAGAGAGGTATTCATTCAAGCTCAGACATCTTGCACCCACACTCATGATTTGCACAATGAATTTCTTCTCCTTATATAGGTTTACCCTTTTTCAATACCATGAGCCTCTTTTTCAATACCATGAGCCAAAACAATACCATGAGCCCAAAACTACATTACTTCCGATGGTATTCCTGGACGGGGTCATTTAGACGAATCATTACCCAATACAATGGGTCAATACCATGGTGGTTACCCCTGGTTTTGCACTTTATGAGCGCTTTTCCCCATACGCGACTCTCTGGAACGTTGATTTCCACGTGCATACGCCGACTTCCCTAAATGCAAATCCGCGTATGCCTTGAGACATACTCTTTTCACCATAGATTTAGCACATGCTGAATTCCTTTCTTCATTGCCTTCTGTACTTACTGTAGATACATCAGATTTACTTCATCAAGAACATATTCTATCAAGCACAAACTTCATCAAGTAAGTTGCCATCATCTTCATCAAGTGGGTTTCCATTCAAGGACAACACTTAGCATTATATCATTTCATATCAGATTTACATCATTTACCAAGTCCATCAAGTCAAGACAAACTTCATCAGGTGGTTTTCCATCAAGGACAACACATGTCAATAGTCGTATTTCTTCATCTTCATTTAGTGGGTTGCCATCAAGGACAACTCTCTGCATCATATTTCCAATAGAGCTGCCCTCCCCAAATGGAGCCACTGTTAATCATCAATATTTTTACCTGTTATTGATGACTAGTTTCCTTAGCTGAGTTTTCTAGAAGCTGATATCCAAACTGTCAAAAATTTCATCTAGAAAACACCCCAAAACAATTTTTTTCCTCCCCCCCCTTCCTGTCAGCCTATGATGAGAAAAAACCCATTTGTCAAGTCCTATCTGATTTCAGCAAAACAACCTTGTCCATAAGCTGTCATAGCTGAAAGTTATCTGCTGTCATTTACCCTTATTCCTCAAGCCATTCATTATCCAACTGTTGACAAAGTGTCTGCAACCCTATCCCTGGTCATCTGTC
This sequence comes from Pinus albicaulis, assembly GCA_034641835.2. NCBI lineage: Eukaryota > Viridiplantae > Streptophyta > Pinopsida > Pinales > Pinaceae > Pinus > Pinus albicaulis. The sequence goes on along the minus strand of JAXQQM020065641.1, from coordinate 3,847 downwards.
ATTTGAAAATCTAATCATACCAAAGAAAACACTTAGAATATGTCAAGTTTTCCCCTAAGTTAGATAGTGGCGTTTAGGGAGTCCTTTCCTCAGCAAAAATATCCTGAGCCAAAAGCCTCTGTTCAGTACCAGTCAGCCCTGAATTAGCTCCTAATCTGAAAAACAAGTCTTGATCCATCCATAGGTTGCACACCACTAAGAGGTCACTTTGTCTCATGTCGGAAGAAGTTCACAAAGATCCAAATCAGGAAAATATAAGGTTGCTCACTATCTAATGAAATATGCTTCACTCAGGCACAGTCTCCTAAAAACACTAAAATATCTCTCCAAGGTTCAAATTCATATATTTTTACATCTCTGCAGGAGTGTAATTGTAATGATGATCAATGTGCGAGAGAGAAAAAGGACAAAGTCAAAAAAGTCCTTCATGTTGAATTAGTTTGCCATCAATAAAAAAAATGAAATACAGTAAGTGAAGGGCTACCAATATGTATGCTTTGAAAGCTAAAGTTGCCTAAAGAAGAGAGAGCAGCCTCCAAGTCATATGAATGCAAAAGGTTGATGTCATGCTGATCAATAGTGTTTTCAACATCTCCTCCAAAAATAAATTTCAACATGCCTCTACAAACACTGTCAAGGGAAGTCAGTCAACTATGTCTAGCAAGAAACTACTCTACATATACAAGTCATATGGTTTCTGGTCTAAGGGTTCACAGGGATATTTTACAAATAATACATATCTCAGAACATATCTCATAAAGCAAATTGTTGCCTATTTGATATGATACCAAGCAGAGACATATGATTTGCAGAAAGATGATATAGTATTGAAATAGATGAAATGACATATCTACAGTGAGAACCTCCTTCAGTAAAAGAGAAGATGGTTAGAAGACATCATGGTAAAGCCTCCTCCAAAAAAGAGCAGATGGTTGGGAACATGATAAAAACCTCCTTCATTTAAAAGCAGAGGGTCAAGGTTTTTTAAGTGACTTCAGAAATTATAGGCTACCTCCTTCATAGGGATGAAACAAGAGATGCATCAGTAGTGTTTCAAATGGTGTTTGAGCAATTTTCCTATTGGAAATATAAAGCTAAAAATCAGTGGATTAAATGAAAGTTCAGTGGGTTGTAGAATTTTTTCACATAAAAACCACACAATGAAATAATGGGGATAAAGGTCTCTGTTTCTTATGTTTACAAAATCCTCCCTTCAAAGGACAGTCATAAGTTACAGTGTTTAAATAGAAGCAGGTTCATCTAAATGACCAATGAGGTGAAATTGGTAAACCAAGTTTGCTTTTAAAAATGACCTTTGTAACTGGCAAGAAAAGACAGTCCACCTAGATGACTTATGAGAAAAGGGCATCCTTGATTTTTGACAAATTCATTATTTTTTATCAAAGCTAAACTCCCTCCAGGTTATGAATGAAAGGCAAACATTAAGAGCTACCTATTCAGATCAGTCAAAGACAAAGGGCATACTGTTGAAAGAGATGAGTTTGCAGTAAATCAAGGCCTTTCATTTTTGTGTCACAAAAGTTATGGGAAAGAAGCATCATCCACATCAAAGGCCAAGGGTGACATAATAGTGGTAAAGGCCCTCTATTATTCTATTTATAAAAACTCCTTCTAGCTAAATCTAAGGGTAATTTTTTTACTAGAAACATCCTCATCCAAATGGCCAGAGAAGGTAGACCCATTTTGATTTTGAACTGAATTTTGTATATGAATACAAAGAAACAGTAGGGATGAGAAAGGCCTTGACAAACAGAAGCTGCCAAGTAGTTTTTGGGTAATTTACAGGGCTACTTTTTAAGTTAAAAACGGCCTCCACAGGAATATTCTGAAAAAGCAAAGTTTAGAAAAGGAAAAAGGTTAGAAAGACCTTGACATAAACTCAAAAGTCTCCTTTTCAAAACATAAAGTGCCAATGTTTAAAAATTTTTCAAATTTTTTAAGATGGAAGAGGACTTTTTTTTTCTTTTAACAAAACCTTATGAGTATAAAAGGTATGAACCAAACGCTCATTAGCATCAGGCCCACAGAAAGTAGTATTGAACGATTTTGAAGAAATTTTGAGCTTAGTTTCAACGCGGTGCGCCTGTAGGAAGATTCTATGTATTTTTATAAAGGGCGTGGCATGCCTGTAGCTTAGCATGGCACGCCTGTGCCGACATTCAGTGGGCACCCAAGGCCGACCCAACAGGCCTCTGCGTGGCGCGTTTACACGTTCAAAGCCTACCCGATCAACCAGGTTTGAACGTGCTTACTTGCACACTACACCAACACTCAAAGGCCTCACAAACTCGTTGTTTAAGGTATTCCTCGCCTCTTCACGAATTTTTGAGTTCAAAGGAGGGTTTAAATCATCATTTTCAAATAAAAGAAGGTTTTCTTGTACTGTGAAATAGTGAAGGATTTATACAGTCTCCAATAGAAAACAAAGTTTGTGAAGGCCTCAAATCAGTTTAAAGAGTCATCTTGACAGTGGTTTCAAAGAGCAATTTGTTTGTTAAATCAAAGAGGAAACATTGACTAGGGAATAAGGATGATTGTCAGTTGAAAGGAGTCTTTTAAACATTGGTTTCAAAGAAGCGCCATGATCATTTAAAACAAAAGAAACAGTGATTAAAGGATATGGTTTTTGTCTTCTTAAAAGAGGTTTTTCTTGCTGTGGATAGAAAAGAATCAAAAATAGAGATTGAAGGTGAAGAAACTGTGTGTGAAAATCAAAAGACATTTGTCTCCAAGATCCACAAACATACCTTGTCAAAAACCTCATTTCTCAACACAAATACTGAAGAGGTGAAATTGTTTTCATTCAACTAATACTTGTTTGCTAAACTCAAAGAAAAACAGTGATCATTAAGGGGAGACAAATTTTTTTGAAAGACCTATTACTCAGTGACAAGGAGACTGTTTTTCGTTTTAGAGAAACAATAATCATCAAAGAAGAATAGTTTATTCAAAGAGATAACATAGTGTTTTTCTAAGGGTATAGTCTTTGTTCCAAATCAGTCCCTTAAAACAGTGATATCAAAAGCTACAGTGATTTCAAAGGAACCTCTTTCTTGCTTCAAATAACCACAGAAAATAGTGAATTGAGGGAGAGGATTTCATATTTTCAAAGTCAAATAGAGTTGGTTTCATTTAAACAAACTTGTTGGCTAACTAAGGACATACTTAGTTTCTCAAAGAGTCAAAAGTGTTTTGATTAAGATCCTTTTTCAAAAACCACTTAGAAAATTTATCTTGGTGAGTTAATAAAGAATATCAGAGGAAAAATGCCTCCTAAGGAAGATAGCAGGAGTGGTTATCACAAAAGGTATGAGCCTTTTTCAACTCAGGAAGTGAATGCATCTCCTTCAGTGCTCTTTAACTTTCATGAAGTAGGATGCTTGGAATTTTGCCAAAAGGTTCAAGAAGTGAAAAGTCATCTTCCTTTGAAACATTTGTTTTCTTTAAGGCTGTAAGGGAAGCATGTTCATCTAACAAGTTTAGATTTCAAGCTCTCTCCTAGGGCTATCTCCAAAGCTACCAAAATTCCATATATCGGAGAAAAATGGTTCAAGCAAACATACCTAGATTTGAATCACTACAAACCCTTCTTAAAACCAGAACATCGGGATGCTTGCCCAACTATTTTTCCTTTTTCCTACTTGTTGACCAGCTATGCTCGTTTCATGAAAATCATCATGAAGTATTTCACATGCGAAGGAAGGTTTTCCTGGGTTTATGCTTATCATATCAGTCTTCTCATGCACTTCACAAGAACTCAATTTCTAAACCTACCTTTCTTCCTCTATAGAAGAATTGACAAGATGGCTTCTACTATTCAAAAGAA
>JAXQQM020081760.1:0-18519 GCA_034641835.2 Pinus albicaulis | reverse complement strand
AATCCTTTTAGAGTCCTACACCAATGTTCTGAATTTCTAGTTGGGGTAAGTGAATATACAGAATTCTTCCAGTTACCTACGAAGAGGAGGCAAAAAAGGATAATTGATTAATGACTATGATTGTACCTTTATGTGGAACGACAATCATTCTAAAGTATGTAGAAAAAATTGCAGTCATCGCATATACCCATGGTCTTTCGAGTAAAATATTATATTCAAGGGGTCTGTCAACAACCTCAACATCAATACTTACTATTTTTTCCCCTAATTCAACTTGCAGGTTATTGATAATACCACAAGGCTTATATGTTCTTCCATCAAAAGCCTTCAACATCATTGATGATTGTGATAATCGCGATGAGCCAAGTGACTTCCAACAGTTTAGAGACATAATGCACGTAGATGCTCCCTCATCAATAACAGTGCGATGAAAAAGGTTATTGAGAACATTTACTTGGATGGAGAATGCCAATTCTGTTGGTAATTGCGGCACATAGCCCGTATGATTAAAGATGACAATATTAGAATCAGTTGGATCAATTCCACCAATGGTCGATAATAAAGCTTGTTTCTGGGAGGGACAATTTTGTAATACCTCAAGAGCGGACATAGTTGAAGGGGATTGAGCCAAACCTTCAAATATATTATAATTTTGTGTAGCTCTTGCTCAAGGATTATATGTCGATTTATGAATCACTCCCTTTGGTGGCTTAATTGTCAATTCAGTAATAACAGGAGGTGGTACCGATTCATTAGATGGATTCATTGTCAAGGTAGTAGGTTGATCAGTGGCTAGACTACCATAGTATTTATTCCGCATCGACACCAAAATATCTTGTGAAGGTTTTGTGGTGGATAAAATTAATACCTGGGAACCAGGAGTTGGATCCGTAGCAACCAAATTTGTGTCTGTATTTGGGAATGGGTCTGTCAACATAGCTGATGCATGAGATGTCTTGATGATTTTTTAGACTTCAGCACGGCGAGGACAATCCCTAAAAAAATGTTTCTCGTTACAGATTATGCATGGATAACGAGGTTATAAGTTGATCAGATGATCGTCATTGTGGGTTATAATTTTTTTTTTTCTTTGATTTCCCCTTTTACTTACCTCCTTGTTTCTTATCGCTTTTGCCTTTATCAAATGACATGGCATTAATTTCGGAAGAGGAGAAGGATCAGATGCAGTAGTGTGGTGTTTATTTGCAGTTCCTATCAAGCCGTGTCTAGCATGAGAGTACTTTATTTGAGGAGGAACATTGAAATTAGATCGCGGAACATTTGGTATTTTTTCATAGAGTGTGCCAGACTGAGTATAGATCAAGTCTAAGTATTGGGAACAAGCGATAACCTTCTCTTCTGTGAAAATGCCACCTTTAGCCACATCCTTAGTTATAGATGGTAACATGGACTTAATGAACCATTCAACAATGATCTGATTGGGAACAAATGTCTTAACCATTCGTCGACGGTGATGCCACTCATGAATATGATCGGAAATGTGAGTAGCATTAGTCTATTTGAAGTTGGTCAAGAGTTCCATTCCAGTTTTGTATCTGATCGGTAACTGGAAATGGGTCAAAAATACAGTAGCTAAGGCAGTGAAATTTTCAAAAGAAGCTCTAGGTAATTCAATGTACCATTTATTTGCTGGACCTGTGAGCGTTCGTTGGAAAAGACGTAATTGAACAGAATCATCGTTCAACGAATTTGATGAACACCATAAATGATAAGTTATAACATGAGTCGATGGATCTTCTCCAGGTTTTCCATTGAATTTAGGAATGTCAGAGGGTAATTTATGAGGTATCACCGGCCATCAAGGAGCATAATTGATAGGATCATTGGTTAACCGGTTTAAATATGGTAATTCCAAGGTTGCAACAAAAAGAAACTGTCTATTAAGGTTAGGTTGAGCATAGCCGGGGTATGATGGAATTGCTTGGGCAACAGGTCTTTGAGCACCAACATATGGAATTTGAGGCTGGTAACCCAGATAGGGGTTGTTTTTCATAGTAAACTCTTGATAATTCTGTTGACCAAAACCTGGATATGATACTTGTTGGAATGAAGTTTGAGGAATTTGTACCGGTGGCTACCAAGGGGTTTTTCCACCAATGTTATAACCCAAATTAGTATAAGTTGGATTCGGTTGATATGTATAACTAGGTTGCGTTTACGACATCCCATAAAATGGTACACCATCTTGTGAATAAATGGTCCCTGATAGAGGTTGTTGTAAATTAACCAAAGGATTTTGAGTCTGTGGACCCAACATTTGATGATATTGAGTTGAATACTGATAAGGTTGATGTACAATATTTTGATTCTGTAATAGGGATATAGATGTATTAACAAGTGGTAATGAATTGGGTCTAACAAATTGAACTGGTTGATACGAGTGTACAACCATTTGTGGTTGGATAGGCAGAGTGGGCTGCCATTGACAAATGTTCATGTCAACATTAGTTTGACCAAAATGTGACTAAGTACTGTCATATTGGGTGACCAAAGTTTTCCCTGCAGCGTAAGGAGGATAATAAGACATAAAATAATTTTCTCCAAATGCTAGGAGTCCAGTTGATATGGTACTTAAAGGAATTGACCCATAAGTACCGACTTGATATTTCCCTGATGATGGATGTAATGAATCAAGTAGTTCAGTACCAATGATAGGACTACTAGTTAAAACACCATATGATGAAATTGGTAAAGACCATGGTCTTGAATATGTACCAGAGAAAGTGCCAGACAATGATTTGTAGCCTGCTGGGACCGAAGGGCCACCGTGAAAATATGACTCTGGTGAGGTTTTGAACATCGATGAAGTAGCGAGGGTAGGAGCTGACGTAATTGGAACAACAGACTCAATTGAAGATGTTGGTTCAGACATGGTTGTATGACCAAATGTATACTCTCCAAAATAAATGGGAGATTGAATGGCAATAGGATCAACAAAAGTAGATGGAAATGAATGAGGAAAATATTGGTATAGGTAAAGGTCTCCCCCAAAATGGGTTGGACTTAAAGGTGTATTAGGTTGTGGTATTTATTCAATCACAATTAAACCAGGAGGAAGAACTTCACCGTCAGGCCCAAAATATATTTCAGACGGTTGACTGTGTGATATAGGAGTTTCAATGGCTACAAAAATTTGTGGGGTGACCAAGGTAGGAACAACTTCTAGTTGTTAAACTTCAGGATTCAGATGTGCTGGCAAAGAAGAGACAGGATATGGATTAATTTTTGATTGAACAACGTTGGGTCCAGGAGGTATGGTCTCAGCGATTGAATGGATCGTGACCACGGGTAGTCGTTTCGACAACAGTAAAAAAATCGGGATGTGTGGAAAAAATTTGAGCTAGCTTTGGTTTAAAAGATTATGTTTCTCCAGAGGTACGAATTGTACTTGATTCGACAGATCGTGATCACCTTCACTTACCAGAAGTAACTTTCGGCAGTAAAGATGGTTTTAAATCTAATCTATGCAAACGACGGGGGGTAGGATTTTGTTCTTCCATGATTACTGATTTATTTTAACCAAAAAATAAATAAATAAAAGAGGGTAATGTTAGGAAAAAGGGTTTACCAAGAAACTGTGAACTGCAGAATACCTCCTGGCGAACCAAGAAGTATGGGTAGGTAATCTCCCCGAATGTTGTGTTCAGTGTATCACAATTTCAGGATGATCAAATCGGTTCACTATGGATGGATAGCACCTAAAATTTGTCCTCCCAAATATACCTGAAGGTATGTGGAGGCCCAAGTCCATATTAGCACTTTCTGATGCGAAACCGCACAGTGAGAGCACCCCTTTATACTTATCGTATTGTAACACCACTCGATATAACAAAGAGTATGTGGACAAGCAACAATATACTTACGTACGTGGAGTGAGGTATCACACTCGAAATGTATCGCAGACTAGTTAATGACAGCTGCTATGTTTTACGACGCCGGAACATGTCTCTAGCCTAGACCTTCTAAATGTTATCACTATGGTTCCAATGCATTTTTAAGTAAATTGAGATTTATTTTATGTTGATCTTTCTTAACAATTTTCCTTTCAAGTTCACCATGATGATTTATATGAAATTCCTAAAATGAAAGCTAAGAATGAAAAACAAACTTTCACTTTCAGCTTTTTCAATGAAGAACCTAGCTGCTAAGGGAAGAGAGAAAATAGTTTGTGAGCAAACTAATCAATGAACAAAAACAAAAATCAAGGAATCTCAAACTAAATGGAGATTTCCTAATGTTCCTTTTGAAAAACACACAAAATCCTATATGCAAATGCAAGTTTTTCTTTTCATTTTCCTTAATTTTATGAATACATAAAAGAAACTAGGTGCACTAGATCAATAATCAGAATGCTTTTTACTTTCGATAAATGAAGAATACAAACAACAATTTCTCTTTTGAAGGAAAAATGAGGATTTCAACAACAATTTCTCCTATCACGGAAATGAAGATTTTACGACAATTTCCTATTTCAAAAGCAAATGATTCTTAATGTGACCATAGAAAATAATTTGAAATCAACTTGTTAATGATAAAGAATTTTTTTTTTAAACAAACATTGAACAAATTTTCAGCCAAAGGAGGAAGAAGTATATAAAGTCACTGGTCAATTGAGCATAAAAATTTTCAGAACACAGCAGCAAAAAAAACTGAAGCAAGTTGCAAGTCAAATTCAAGGGAATTTGGTCACTTTCAGGAGTCAACGCAGTCTCCAAGGGGAGACAGTGCTCTGCAATGAAGGCTTGGAAGGGAGACAGTGCTCTACAAAGCACTATGTCTAGACTAAGGGTGCGTTGGGCACAGTAGACAAGGAAAAATATTACTATTTAACTCACTATATTTGCAAATTAAGTTATGAAATTTGCTGATTACTATTTAAAACACCTAAAATGAAGAGAAATTTTCCCCGAAGTTGCTAGTTTTTTGGGCCAGAATTGTAATCTATAGATAAACTACGCTTCCTTAGACAGTTGTTAGTCTAGAAAAATAGGTGAAAGACTATACTACCATTTCTCCTAACTCATAATATATACACAGAGAGGATTGGAGGATTACTTGTTCAGTTTCTTCCAAATGGCTCCTTCTGTCACTTCTGTCACAGCTTCAAATTCAAGCAGTTTGTAAGTTGAATGCTTCCTGCAAGAAAGAACACTGAAATAGTAGAAGATGCAATAATATAGATATCTATTCAAGCTAATTAGCTAAATCACTAAAGCATAAACTACATTCATCAACCAAGATCTTACAATATGGAAAATCAAAGTTAACATAGATGCATGTAGGGAAAAACAAGAAGTACTCTTTATTGATGCTAGAAGGAGAGGTTACAACCTAGTGACTGATTTGAAGTGACCTTCTAGCAAAGTTCCCAAGTCTCATCACAGCATAAATCTCTCCAGCAGTAGCTCCACAAATCAAGCTCTAAATTGAAAACTCTCCAACATTTCTCTACTCAAAATATTTCTTTCAAACACTTAGATCTGTGTTCAATTTATAGATGAACTGTAGGTTGTTTTACAATCAATAACTTTCCAAAAATAGGCAACACATGTTTCCATTCATGTAGATGTCAAATGGACACTTGGATCCGAAGCTTGACACATGTGAACTCTTCTAGAAGGCACTGGCCAGGTGGAGATTTCGGAACAATGAGAATTTCGCTCCCAATGTGACCAACGCACCTGTGAATGTTGGGAAGTGATTTTCAGAGCATCCTTGCATGGGTCTACCTACATATGAAATGCACTTAGGCCCCTTAGAGCCTACGTTGGTGAGCTCTCATATGTTAAATAATAAGCTTCAAACCATGGAAACATTTGCTTGATGAAATTCTTGCTTGATTTGATTTGTTTCTTGTCTTAGGGCATGTAGTAACTAAAATGATAGGGAATGATAAACCCTTCATCATTGGTCCTCGAGATGATTCCCAATTAACCAAGTAATTAGGAATGGTGCCCAAATTGACCTATAATAGTCCTAATGAGTATTATTGTTGTATTTCAGGGATTCAATGGATCAAAATGACAATTACCTAGAGGGGAAGAGAGCATGAAGAAAAAATAAATTATTTCTTGAAATGATCAGGGTACTGTAAGACCCCTCAGAGACTGTGGGTTGTTGAAGTACTTCCGTCTGTTGGGTATGAAGCGAAAAATGGAACTATTAGAGTTCCTTGTTCATGCATGGGATCCGTCGAATGAGGCATTTCATATTGGGAACAATGTGGTCCCAATTTTAGTGGAGGATATCTATTTTCTCACAAGCTTATCGAGGAGAGGCCTATCCATTTCTCTCTCAGGGTCTTCTCTCGGAGGAGAGATGGTGAGAGACTATATATTGAAGTAGTTCAATCCAATGGAAGAGCCTAGCAAGTATTGGAAAATAAAAATCCACGATGTTCATGATTTTCCATTGAGAACCATCTTATTCACAATCGCAAAGCTTTATGGTACTACTACACTCCATGTAGCGAACATATCTTATTATGCAGTATACACTAGAGTGCACGGAACCAACAATTTTCAATTGGGCTGAAGGCATACTTTCTTTAATGAAAGAAAAATTGAGCAAGGCAAAGGGAGGAAGGAAGAAAAATTTAAACTATTGTTCAATCCTCATTTCTTTTTCCTTATAGCCAATTCCACTAAAGTAGCCTTAGGATGTGACACTGGGTATATCTAACCCTAGAGATCCAAGGATGCAAAGATGGGTATAACTGATGGATAGACATGTTGGTCAATCAATCATCATGTTCTTGACTTCATTCTTCGCCTGGTTCAGGTGAAAAATTATTGCCATCAATGACTATGCATATGCAGGTGTTGACTTCGAAGGAGATCCAGACTTAGCTTTATGAGAAGGCACTCAGTCGGGTTCAATTCGTAAGAATTTTTTGACCATGTTTTTTTATTTTCTAAGGTTTTTACATGTTTTTGTATTTTGATGTTTTCGTAGGACTAAACTAAATTTTGGATGTAATGCAGATGTGGATCGAGTTTGACCAATCGGAGAGCCAGAGCATGGAGCGGATGAGCCAGCAGAGAGGGTTGTCAGGAGAGTAGTCCTTCAAGATTTAGATATGGTTGAGACTCTTGCTAAGCTTTAGAAGCACATACAGGGGTTGACCTTCGAGATTCTAGATTTTCAAATGAAATAGTTACCCATGCGACTGCAGCACCATACTATTTCCATTCCTAACCACTGAATGTCATTACTAAGTAGGATTGCTAGATTAGTAGCATGTTATCATGAGCAGCACTAGTTTACTTTTGATATGTTGCATACATTCTGAGGTGAGATGACCAATGTGTCTTGGGCACAAAATTTTTAAAAACCTATAACTATCTATCTATTTGATTTCGGTGCTTTCCTATGTTTATTGCACAATCCTATTGAATTATGTGAAAGTATCTTTACATGTGTCGCAAATGTCTGTTTCTAACATAATTTCCTAAAGAATCAGTTAATGCGTTCAAGTTTATGGAAATGTGTTTTTATTGAATGAAATCAAATATTTTTCCAAAAGTAGAACTCTTAGGAACATACAATGTAGTGTTGGATTTTTATTAGTGTAAACACTAGTAAGTTGTAATACCAGAAGTTATGAGTCTAACCTTATGATGATGCAGTTAATACCGAATGAAATGGCATCAGAGAGAAGTTCGATCAACATTATTATTTGTATATCGAGCGATATAAATCCCTTGAAAACTCACTAACTCGTCGTTTAGAGAAAAAATGGCCCACGTTGCAGAGGATAGATTTTGCGTACTACGGCTAGCACCATTGCATACCCAACAAATGGTTCCATAGATTCAGACATCTGCAATGAAATTTAGAGCGTATTACTAACTTCAATAAAAATATAGAAATAAAAACTAAGACAGTAAATTCAAATCAATAACATATATACAATATAACAAAAAAAATTACTACGCTCATGATTAATCATAGTAACATTTCAGATACAACCCATTTCGGGGTTGTGCCAAGGAAATTCCATCGTAATCTACCAACTTGTAGGAAACCTTAGCAAGAATTCTTTTGAAAATATAGGGGGCATGCCATAATGGCTCAAATTTCCCTATACCTATTACATCAACTTCCTGATCATAAATAAGGACCAGGCCACCCTCTGAGAAAATTTGAGGCTGCACATGCTTTTCGTATTGTGCCTTTATACGTCTCTTATGCGCTTCATTGGCCAATTTGGCTTCACGACGTCTTTCATCAATATGGATGAGGTTAAAAAGATGTGTTTCTTCAGCAAAGGTGTCGAGTAACAAGTCGAGCGATTTTTAACAACGGCATATCACATTGGATTGGAAAGATAGCTTCCAGACCATACAAGAATTGAAAGGCGGTAAATCCAGTTGTGTTTCTCATCGAGATTCGATATGCCCACAAAGCCGAGTACAATATTAAATACCAATTTTGTTTATGAACTCCTATCATTCATTGAAGCATTCGTTTAATAATCTTGTTAATAACCTCAACTTGTCCATTTGATTGTGGATAATAAGGAGTAAAACTATCATATGATAGTCCTAATTTGGAAGTCAACTCATTCATCATATGATTGTGAAAATGTGATCCATAATCTGTGACTATAGCCTGTGGGACCCCAAACCATGAAATGACATGATTAAAGAAAAATAATGCAGTTGTTTGTTGTGTGTTGTTGAATGTAGGCATCACTTCAGCCCACTTGGTAAAGTAGTCTACTAGGAGAATAATATAACCATGCCCCCAGAAAAACGAGGGTTATATGTCATGAAGCCAATGCCCCATTTCAAAAATTGTCCTACAGAGACAACAAGATGCATTGGCACTGGCGGTTTGCGGATTTTATGATCAAATATCTTGCACGAATGACAACTATTGACTGCGAGGATGCAGCCGTGAAATATGGTAGGTGAAATGTAACCAATGTTGAGTATCTTCTGTGTGGTAGTGTATCCAAAAAAATTTTGACCACAAGCCCCAACATGACAATCATTTAAAACCTTTTCAGCCTCCTCATGGGAGAGGCACCTTCTTAAAATTGTATCGATACCATGATGCTAAAGTGTATCTCTGACGATCAGAAAATCTTTGGCTTGGTATCGAATACGTCGTTGGTTAGAGTGAGAGGTATCAGGCTGAAAATTCTGGGTCTTGAGATAAATGATAAAATCCCCATACCAAGAATCATATGATCTGATCAGAAACAAAGACTCATCAGGAATGTGTGGTTCCAATGTAGTAGAAGTACTATCAGAGGGAAGGTCACAAAGAAGCTCATCCAAAACCAAAGACCTCTTTGACTTGGATTTGATGAATTCCAAATCAAATTCTTGCAAAATAAAAATCCTTTTTGAATAATTTCCCCCAGTAATTGACATGATAAGATATAGGTCATGGGGTTGCAATCTAAAATTACAATGGTCTTACGAAATAATATATAGTGGAAAAATATTTGGACAGCTTGAACAGCTGCCAAGGCAATCTTTTCTACGTATGAATACTTCACTTCCGTATCATTGAGATTACGACTCAAATAATAGATCATATGTTATGTCGCATTTTATAATTCGATGAATACATAGCAATGGTCGCATCAGCTGCGACGATATATAAGAAATAATCACTTTGATAATTGGGGGGATACATTAATGCCACCCAGACAAGTGTATCCTTGAAAACATCAAAAGAATCTTGTGCAACTTGGTCCCAATGGAAGAGAATTCCATTTATAAAGACCTGAGTAAATCCTTTAGCCATTTCGGTGTAGTTGGGTATGGACCTCCTTAGGAAGTTAGCCTTTCCTTGAAGTTTCTTTAACTGAAGCAAATTTGATGGCACAGGAAAATCAAGAATGGCATGGACATTTGGTTGGTTTATTTGAACTCCTTCTTTTGAGACAACGAATCCTAGCAAATGACCAAAACCAACACAAAACACACATTTATATGGATTGAGGCATTTTTTTTGGCGTCAGCAGTGTAAAAATATAGCTCTCAAATGCATCAGGTGACCAGTCTGGTTTTGTGAATGCGGGGGTAAATCGTGTATATAGGGTTGAAAAATGTGTTTTATGTCATTCAAAGCATAATCCATTGCTCTCTAAAAATTTTCCGCAGCGTTATTTAAACCAAACAGGAGTTTACGATAAGAGAATGTGCCCTATGGACAGATGAATGTTGTCTTATATTCGTCCTATGGGTGGATATTAATTTTATTGTAGCCCAAAAATCCATCGATGAACAAAAAGATTTCGCATCCAGCACAATAGTCAATAATCTGGTCGATAAAGGGAGTAGGATAATTGTCTTTTGGACAAGAAATATTGACATCCCAATAATTGACACACACTCTGATGGTTCCTTGTTTTTTCATAACAGGAACGATGTTGGAATCCCACTCAGTAAGTAGACCAGGGTAAATGAAACCAACACTCAAAATTTTTTCAACTTATGCTTTAATGGTAACTTCCTTCCTCGGATGAACAGGATGAAGGGTTTGACGTACTGACTTGACATCAAGGTACATTTTAATAGTGTGTTCAACGATACTAGTATCTATGCATGGAATTTCCTCGTAAGACCAAGAAAATACATCAAGAAATTCACGAAAGAGAGAGCGATATGTTTCAAGTTCTGATGGAGAACAAGACATGCTGACATGAATATTTTCTATGTCACCGAGTTTGTTCGAAATATCGATAAAAATCATTTCTTAAATATTTGATAAATTTCACTCGGAATCGATTGCATTAATAGGAAAAGAATTTGAAAATAAAGTTTTGATCAATGGGTGATATAGTTCACTAATATTATCTTCTTCATAATCCTGAAGATGGGAGCGATGATGATGATATTCCCATGGTTATCCTCTTGACATCATGGTTTTCAAAATATTCTCATCTGTCAAGAAAGTTGAGCAAAATGAATCAGATGGAGTGCCAAAATATAACGAACGATAAACCCAAACAACCAGTGATGATGATTTTGGATTCGTCGCCCAAGCCATGTAGATTGATTTCTATGCCATCTCAATTAGGTTGGGTGGCAGAAACTCATCCAACATAAAAATTTAAGAATCACACATAATCTTCCTTTAGCTAGATGGAGTGGAATATATCATGTAGCAGGTCTCTAGGCTTGCAATTTCTACAAACGTCATAGGCATCGGTACTACAAAGGTTCCCATGAGAGTGGAATCCCTTAAGAGTCCTACACCAATGTTCTGAAGTGCGAGTTTGGGTTCATGAACTAACGGAATTATTCAAGTTACCTGGTTACTGGAGGCAAAGAAGGATAGCTGATTAATGAATGTGATGACACCTTCATGTGGAAAGGAGATTATTCTAAAATATGTATAGATGATCATAGTCATAGCATATACCCATGGCCTTTCGAGTAAAATATATTAGTCAAGGGGTCCGTCAACGACCTCAAATTCAACATTCATTTCCCCCCCCTAGTTCAACATGCAAGTTATTAATAATACCACAAGGCTTATATGTACGTCCAGCGAAAGCCTTCAACATCGTAGGCTATTGAGATAGGTGCAGCGAGCCAAGTGACTTCCAACAGTTTAGAGACATAATGCACATAGATGCTCCCTCATCAATAATAGTACGATGAACAAGGTGATTGAGAACATTTACCTACATGGAGAATTCCAATTCTGCTGGTAATTGCGGCACATAACTTGTATGATGAAAGAATACAAGAATGGAATCCGTCGGATCAATTCCACCAATTACCAACAACAAAACCTAATTCTGGGAGGGACAATTTTGTAGCACCTCGAGCACTGACATATCTGAAGGGGATTGAGCCAAATATTCAACTATATTATAATTTTGAGCATCTTTGGATCGAGGATTAAATGTCAATTTATGAATAACTCCCTTCAGTGGCTTCATTTTCAATTCTCGAATAGCAGTGGGTGGTATTGATTCTATAGACGGATTCGTGGTTGAGGTAATAGGTTAATCAGTAGCCTGAATACTATAATATTTGTTACTTTTTGACACCAAAAAATTAGTCAATGGCTTCGTGACAGACAACATAAGCACTCGTGAACTAGAAGCTGGATCCGTAGCAACCAAATTTTTGTCTGGATTCGGAAATGAATCTGTCAACACAGCCAACACATGAAAGGTCTTAACCATTTTTGAGACTTTAGTGCACTGAGAACAATCTCTAACAAAGTTTTCATCATCACATATTATGCAAGGGTAATGAGGTTTCTGATTTCCAGTCAATTCATGAGATGATCTTTCCTGCGGGGTAGAAGGTTGATTTTTCTTTGATTTTTCCTTTTTTTTACTTCCGAGTTTCTTGTCACTTTTTCCCTTGTCATATCAAACGACATGGATTTCAGAAGAAGGCGTAGGATCAGATGCATTAGAGTGATGTGTGCTTGTAGTACTGATGATACTATCTCCAGCATGAGATTCCTTAGATGGAGGAGGAACAATAAAATTAGATCGCAGAGCGTTGGGATTTTTCTCATAGAGCATGCCAGAATGAGTATAAATCAAGTTTAAATATTGGGCATGAGAAATGACCTAATATTCAGTGATGACACCACCCTTAGACACATCCTCAGCTATATATGGTAACAAGGACTTAAGGAATCACTTAGCAAGAAGCTTATCAGGAACAAATGTCTTAACCATTCTACGACGACGACGCCACTCATGAATATGATAAAAAATGTGAGTAGAATTAATCAAGATTTTCGTTCCAGTTTCATATCACATGGGTAATTGGAAGTGGGTCAAAGATACAGTAGGTAGGGCAGTGAAATTATCAAAATAATCTCTTGATAACTCAATGTACCATTTTGTAGCCAGACCAGTGAGCGTATGCTGGAAAAGATGTAGTCAAATAGAGTCATCATTTAGAGAGTTAGATGAACACCAAAAATTATAAGTCATAACATGAGTCGACGGGTCTTCCCCAGGGTTTCCATTGAACTGATGAATATCTGAGGGTAATTTATGGAGTATCACAGGCCACCAAGGAGCATATTTGATTGGATCATTGGTGAACCGGTTTAAATTCGGTAACTCTAAAGTTGCAATAAAGGGAAAACGTTGATTAAGGTCACGTTGAGCATAGCCAAGGTATGATGGAATTTCTTGGGCAACGGGCCTTTGAGCACAACATAAGGAATTTGTTGTTGGTAACCCAGATAGTGGTTGTTTTAATAAATAAACACTTCAAGATTCTATTGACCAAAACCTGGGTAGGCTACTTGTTGAAATGAAGGTTGTGGCATTTGTGGTTGTGGCTGCCAAGAGGTCTGTCCACCAATATTATAACCCAAAATAAGATAGCTTGGATTCGACATGGATAGGTATAACCTTTTTGCAGCTGTGACATCCCCTAATATCATAATCCATCTTGTGAATAAATGATTTCAGATAGAGGTGGTTGTTGTAAACCAGCCAAAGGAGTTGGAGTTAGAGGGCCCAATACTTGAGGGTATTGTATTAAAGGACCCACCTGATATGGTTGAGGTAAATCAGTTTGAGTCTGTAATAGGGGTAAATATGTATTAACAAGTGGAATTGATGTGTGTGCAACAGGTTGAACTAGTTGATACAATTGTCCAATTGTTTGTGGTTGTATGGGAAAAGTGGGCTTCCACTAACAAATATTCAGTCTAACATTAGGATGACCAAATAATGATGGAGTACTATCAATATGGGTGACCATAGGTTTCCCCCAAGCATGAGGAGTACAATAAGATAGAAAATATTGTTCTCCAAATTGAAGTCCAGTTGAAATTGTACTGGATGCAACATACCCAGATGGACCAACTTGATATTGCCCTCATGATGTACATAAAGAATCAAGTTATTCAGTACTCACTATATATTTAACAGTTAGAATACCAGACGGTGACATTGGTCAAGTCCATGGGTTTAAGGATGTACTGGAGAAGCTTCCAGATAAATGTTGGTAACCGGTGGGACGGAAGGGCCACCATATAGATGTGAATCTGGTGAAGTCATGAACATCGATGGGGTAGCGAGAGTAGGTGTTGTCGCAATTCAAACATATAGTCCAGCCGAGCATGTTGGCTTAGGCATGGTCATTCAACCAAATGTATACCCTATTGGATCTACGAGAACTTTAATAGACACAAGATCAACAAAAGAAGAGGTAGGTGATTGAAGAAAAGACTCGTACAGGTAAAGCTCTACCCTAAATGAGTTGGAGTTAAAGGTGTTTCGTCTTGTGGTATTTATTCAACCAAAATTATGTAGGTTTTAACCCTGAACAGAAATTATCTACTCACGAATCTTATAACAGAAGATAAACAATAGCGAGAGCATAAAACATAAAACAGATAAACACAGAGATTTTCCCCTGGATCCCAAATCGGGACGACCAGCTTGATTTTCATTATATTCCTTTTAGTGTTACAACACATATATATACATGCCGAAGCATACATAAACCCCAATCCATAAACCCTGGATTAGAACATAACCGTAGTTCCCTTAACCGGATCTACAAAAAATACCGGGGGCCGAAAACCATCGTACCCCAAAACCATGTGCAAAACCATGCACAAAACCATGGACGCGGACTACCCACCGGAAATTAAGGACCAAAAATTTTCCTTAGGAGGCCCACGGGCTCTGACTCTAGAGGGTCTTTATTATTACTATTATGATGGGATTCATCCTCCTTTAGCTCAAACTCTATCTTCTCAAGTTCCTTTGGTAGGACTTCATGTTTAACAACATATTTCACTTCTCTAAACATCACATCTCGGCTATACGCAACCTTCCTTGTTTCTGGGTTCCAAAGCTTGTAACCCTTTAAACCATCCTTATACCCAATAAAGATGCACCTTTCAGATTTATTATCCAACTTGGTCCTTTTCTCCTTTGGAACATGTACATATTCATCACATCCAAATACCCTTAGATGTGAAATAGAGGGTTTCTTACCAGTCCATACCTCATGTGGGGTCTTATCCTCCAATGCTGATGAAGGTGATCTGTTAACTAAGTAACATGCAGTCTCCACTGCCTCTGCCCAGAATTCTTGTCCTAACCCGGTACCACTGAGCATGCTTCTTTCCTTTTCCATCGGTTTTCTATTCATTCTTTCTGCAACTCCATTTTTCTGAGGTGTGTATGGAGTATTCTTCTGCCATGCTATACCACACTTCTTACAGAACTCTTCAAATTCCTTCTTGCAGAACTCCCCACCATTATTTGTCCTCAACGCCTTTATCTTCTTCTATGTCTGGTTTTCCACCAGAGCCTTAAATTCTTTAAATTTGTCAAAGACTTCAGATTTCTTCCTCAAGAAATATATCCATGTATTCCTTGAGAAGTCATCTATGAATGAAACATAGTACACAGACTTTCCTAGTGATGGAACTGACACAGGCCCAAACACATCACTGTGCACAAGTTCTAATATCTTGTTTGCCCTCTTAGCACCGGAAGGAAAACTCACCCGATTCTGCTTCCCATATACACAATGTTCACAGAAATTGAAATCCAGAGAAAAATTAGACATACCTTCTACCATACCATCTCTATGCAGTATCCGAAGGCCCTTCTCTCCAATATGTCCAAGCCTTTGATGCCATAGCATGGTCTTTTCTCCAGAGACAGCTAGGCTTTCCGTCCCACTTTCAGGAACCACAAAACTGTTACACCCATCAATAACAGTACTACCTTGTAGCTTGTACAAAGTTCCAGTCCGAACTCCCCGCATTAATACCAGTGCTCCCCGAACCATCTTGCAGGCATCTTTCTCGAACACTGTTTTTACACCTGCATCATCCATCTTGCTTACAGAAATCAGATTTCTGGCTAATGCAGGAATATGCAGAACACTAGGAAGTGTTCTAATCCTTCCACCTTGCAGCTTCAGCTTGACCTTTCCACGTCCAACGATTCTGGCCTTCCTATCATCCCCTAGGAAGACATCACCATCATATTTCTCATACTCGCAGAACCACTCCCTATGGGGAGTGAAGTGAAAGGATGCACCTGAGTCAATCAGCCATGACTCATGATCTACATGTGTATTTGAAGAAGAAGCCAAATACACATCCCCACCTTCATCCGAGGTGGTTTTTACCTCTGCAGAAGGAGCATCATCAGATCCCTTTCCTTTCTCAGGAGCTTTACATCTACAGTCCTTTTTGTAGTGCCCTTCCTTTCAGCATTTCCAGCACACCTTTACAAACTTTCCAGGAGATTTAGATCTCCCTCTAGATTTGGATCTCCCACTCGAAACCTTATTCTTGTTTCTGTTCTGGGACCTTCCTCGTACAGATAAGGCATCTCCATTCTGACCCTCCATATTTCTCAGTCTCATTTCCTCCGACAGCAAGGCTGAGACAATGTCATCAAAATTCAAGGTAGTTGTATTGCTACCTATTGCAATAACCAGACTGTCCCACGAGTCTGGTAGAGAGCACAACAAACTGATGCACTTATCTTCATTTGAGATTTTAATATCAACAGACGATAGCTGACTTACCACAGTATTGAAGGCGTTCAGATGCTCTATCACCGAGTCTCCATCCTTCATCCTCAGGTTATACAACTTTTTCCACAAGAACAACTTATTCACCAGAGACTTAGATTGGTACAAAGTCCCAAGTTTTTCCCACAAATTCTTCGCCGTAGCTTCCCCAGATACATTCAACAATACTGAATCTGACACACACAACCGTATTGTGCTCTTAGCCTTCCGATCCAGTTTCTTCCAGTCTTCATCTGACATTTCCATTGGTTTAGTACCTGGATCTACCGCGATCCATTGATCTTTATCCACCAACAGATCCTCCATCTTGAGCTTCCACAACTCAAAACTCTGACCATTAAATTTCTCGATCTCTATCTTTCCGCCGCTCGCCATCTTCTTTCACCGCAATAATCGATCCTGCATATCTCCCACTGAACGGGATCTACCTCAGGCCCAAAATAAAAAGCCCTCAGTAGCAAAGGCATCCCCTTGAAGCCGAAACATCTTTGATACCAAATGTAGTTTTAACCCTGAACAGAAATTATCTACACACGAATCTTATAACATAAAATAAACAATAGCAAGAGCATAAAACATAAAACATATAAACACAGAGTTTTTCCCGTGGATCCCAAATCGAGACGACCAACTTGATTTTTCATTATATTCCTTTTAGTGTTACAACACATATATATACATTCTGAAGCATACATAAACCCCAATCCATAAACTCTGGATTATAACATAACTGTAGCTCCCTTGACCGGATCTAAAAAAATACCAGGGGCCGAAAACCATCGTGCCCCAATACCATGTGCAAAACCATGCAAAAACCATGGACGCGGACTACCCATCGGAAATTAAGGACCAAAAATTTAACACATAACCAACAAATTAAACCACATAAAACATACCAAATTAAATTAGTCGTGGAAGAATATAACACATAGCCAACCAATTAAACCACATGGAAGGATTTCGTTGTGAGGCCCAAAGTATATTTCAGGAGGTCGACTAGGCAATATGGGAGACTTAATGGCTACAATAGATTGTGGGGTGACTGATACACGAACAACTTCTGGTCATTCGACTTCGAGATGAAGATGTTCTAGAGAAAAAGTGACAGGATCTTGTTCAACTTCCAATTGAACAACGTCGGGTTCAGGAGGTATGGTCTCACTGATTGGATGGATTGTAACCACGGGTCACTGTTAGGACTCCATCTCAACAATAGTAGATGAACCAGTATTTGTAGAAACAACTTATGGTGACTTTGGTATATGTGAGGATGATGTCACATGAGAGGTATTGATAGTACTAGTTTCGATAGAGCAATGTCACCTTCGCCGACTAGAGGTGGCTTCCAGTGGTAAAGGTGGTTTCAGTGCTGTTCTACACAAACGATGGGGAAACGAGTGTTATTTTTCCATGTTGACTGATTTATTTTATGAACAAAAACAAATAAACAAAATAAAAGGTGTATTTCTAGGCAAAAGGTTTACCAAGTAATTGTGAGCTGAGAATACCTCCTTTCAACAAAGAAGTACGGGCGGTGTAATCCTCAAACGTTGTGTTTGGTGTATCATAGGTTACAAAGGCAACCGACTAGGTTCACTATGGATGGATGGCAACCTAAATGTTCCTCCCAAATATGCAGAACCAACGTGGAGGCAAGTACGTATTAGCATTGTCTAATGCGAAATGCCTTGATGAAAGAGCACCCTTATACCTTTCGTACTAGAACACCACCTAATATACCCAAGGTACTGGACAACTCAGATATAATTATGTACATGGAGTGAGGTGTCACACTCATAATGTATACGGAAAATTAATAGCTGACTGATATTTTTAATGACGCGAGAACACGTCTCACATCTACAGCCTAGACCTTCTAAATGTTATGCGTTATTTGGTTCGATGATTTATTAGGTAAATTGATATAAATTTTAAGTTGATCTTATTTAAAAATTTTCCTTGCAGACCAACTGCG
>JAXQQM020079337.1:0-15553 GCA_034641835.2 Pinus albicaulis | reverse complement strand
CAACGAGAGGATGCTGAGAGAAGGAGTGGTCAACGAGGATCATGCCCGCCTCCGAAACAAATGATCAAGTCGGAACGTAGAGAAATGCTTCTAGGAGCGGGGGAGACCTTTTGCCTAGCTTGGGGAGACAACGGCCTTGAGATACCTATGACGACCGATACCGGGGAATAGAGCGCTACGAGGGCTCTAATTGAGGAATGGCTTCGTCTATTCCTCAAAATTGTTGACAATGCTTCAATGCGGGAACAACTCAAGCATACCTTGGAGGACGTACTGCAAGGGAACACAGGGTCGAGGGAACCCTCGGACACATCACCCCAGTACGTACAGCAGGTCAAGCAAAACAAACGACGAACGGGCAAAGAGTTCTGGCTCAAAATGCAGGTTGCGGGATTTCAAATCAGAGACACCATGCTCGACTTAGGATCTGACGTCAATATCCTGCCTCGGAAGACGTGGGAGGCTCTTGGGCAGCCACAGCTGACTTACTTGCCAATCCAACTTAGGATGGCGCACTAGTACTGCATTGTGCCGATCGGCCGACTCGAAGGTGTCAAGGTCGACATTGCAGGGGTGAAGACTTACACGGACTTTGAGGTCATTGATATCATCGAGACTTAAGGGATCCTACCTTGCATTACTGGAATTTTGAAAATTACAATATCATCGACCTAAAAAAAGGCCGATGATTTTCGAAGACGGAGAGAGTTTGGGTTACTCAATCTCTGTTTATCAAGGTCCAAGATAATACGACGAGCGTTTGTGGATAACGGGGTGGAGCTTATGTGTTGGACAACCTAGAACGGATAGCCGGCGGGGAAGCGGGAGGATTGTGTGCTTTGGGCACGCGAGGGCTAAAATGGTGGCGTAGTGTCCGGTGTTATTATGAATCCTTTGTCGAAGTGTACGAAAAAGGACCACTTTAGCTACGCATAACTAATAGCCCTAACAACAAAAGTGGCTGCCAATATCTTCAGATCTGCTGTTAGTTGAACAAGAAAAGAGCTGCAAGAACCAGATCTATGCATGAAAAGACATTAAGCAGTAAAAACAAGGGTTTTCTCCATATACCAATAGACAAGACAAGAACGATTTTTGAAAGAATTTTTGTATTAATTGGGCACCTGGGAGGAAAACAAGAAGGCGTATCCAATTCTCCTCAGTGGGATGGGTTCTTGGAAGTCCTCAGCACTTCAGATCTAAGATTTGTCTCTCTTGTTGGTGTAGAAAACCCACACAAAGAATGGAACTCAAAGGGAGCTCACACAGCAAATGGCAGAAAATGGTGACCAAGTGTATAGATCCAGAGTGATCTAATAGGCAACAAAAAGTGAAGAATGGTAGGAAAAACCCTCCTATTTATAACAAAATATTGGGTCATTCTAGATCTTGGTGCATGGGTTAACCAAATCTAGATCCACTTTTTATGGAATATTGTATTATATTTGTTGGAGGGAAAAGGTATTTGACTTGGGTCAAATCCCTTAATTTGTCAAAAATAAATAAATAAATGATTTATTTATCTTTTTAAGGAAACGGTTAGAAGATAATCAAATAAATAATGATTTATTTAATTATTTAAGGAGGTGGTTGAAAGATAATTAAATAAATAGTGATTTATTTAATTATTTGTGGGTGATTTGGTCATATTTAACAAGGAATATTATCTAAATAAGGTTTAAATAATTATTCCTAGAAAATAATAAGATAAATAAAGGTTTATCTAATTAATTTCTTTGATTTTGAGTTAAACATGACTGGGAATAATAATTAAATTATGGTTTAATTAATTATTCCATGAGGAAAATCAAACAAATATAGGTTTGTTTAATATTTCCTTTTGGGGTTTTCTGTTTTAACATAGTGAAAGCAGTTTTACTTAGGGTAAAACTGGTCTTACATGGTGTACTTGGGTCCATCTAATGATAATAGGTTAGATGACCAAAAAATGGTGTAACAGATTGCCCCCCAGCGTGCGAGTGTCAGGAGCAAATCGTATGACCGAAGTACGTTGTAAGAATACAATCACTAGACAACAAAAAGGGATGTCGGAGAGAGAAATGTGAGGTAGATAGTGTGCTGAAGGACTAGACCCTGAGGAGACGAGACTCGCAGGTGCAACAAGTCTCTTTTTATGAGAGGGTACCTGTGTTGAAGGCGGCGGGGGAGGCATACCTATGCCCGCCGAGACAAAGTACAAAAGAATAGTGTGTCCAGTAAACAAGGGACCGAACCATAAAGTACAGCCGGCATAATCATGAGCCAAATAAAAATACAATGAGGAATCCCACATACATGTTGTGCCTGGGATAACAGCCAGGACTTATACAATAATATCTGAGTACATGAGATACAAATACAACCCAAATGCCCCCTGTAAATGGGGAAGGGCTCACAAAATCTGACTGATACATGCAAATCAAAGAGGCGCTGCAAGTGGCTAAGGCCAACATCATCAAATATATGGAGCTGCATCGAAGGCTGCAAGGAAGAGGTCATCCGGGCATGTGGGGGGCTACCTGCAGGGCCACCCCCTCATGAGGGTTGAGACATCTCACACACACCCGGGAATCATCAAGAGCTGCTGCTAGATCACTGGACCATCAAGTATACGAATCTCAATCATGCTGAAAGGAGCTGAAGAAACAATCAAGTCAAAGGGAAATGAGAGATCCCTTGGCCTGATCCGAGGCACCGAACAAGAGTGGAAGCTGGAACCAAGGTACACCGCCCTCTAGACCTGGCTTCTGGAATGAAAGTGTTGATGTCGACAGAAGGAGGTCCGCCATAGGTGAGGGAGTGAGATGTCCCCAACTAAGGCACGAGAGAAAACAGTAGAGCGACGGACAGACTGACACTAATGATGAGAGTGAAATGGAAAGGACTGAGTGGCGAATGGATGATTTCCCTTGTTAGAGCATAAAGGGCATGAATGACATGGCAGCGACTGACACAATATCATATGGGACAGGGGACAGTGGGACTGAAGGTCATAATGTGCGACACAAGAGAGAGACCAAGCAATGAAGGATGGAGGGCTATAGTGGGGTACAAAGGGATGCGGTATAGACTCCATGGATGCATTGATGACTCAACTTGGATGCTCTAAACAAAGGCGACGCAATAGTGCTACCACACAGTAAAGGCCCAATGGGGGACCATGAAAACATGAGTTCAAAGTGGGAACTCATGGCGAAAATCAACACGAACATGGACAAGTATGGGGGCAAAGTGATGCCCCAAATACAAGTGTTGTAAGTGAGAAAATTCGATTTAAAGCGGAGGTGGAGTGGCCCTTCTTGGACAAAATGGGTCCGGGTGAAGCAACAAATCATAAACATGAAAAAACAAATGCTGGCTATCTAAAAGAAAATAAAACATGCATTTCAGAAGGGAAATGCTAAGGGTAATATTTCTTAAGATAGAGTGCATTGTGAGGATTAGGAAGGGGGTGGCCTTCGAAATCCTCTAAGAGGTATGCCCCCTTACCGAGATCCTTACTAATGATGTAAGGGCCTAGCCATAATGAGTCAAACTTCCCATGACCAAGGACATCATGGGCCTGGTCATATACTAGAACAAGGTCACCTTCGTGAAAAGTGCGAGGCTGGACTTTTCGGTCATACTGAGCTTTGGTGCGCTTTTTGGCCGCTTCCATGGTTTACAAGGCAACACGGCGGTCTTCGGAAGCGCGCTCGAGCATGATAAGTCGTTGTTCTAGAGGTTGGGCGTCAGGGAGAAGTTCAACGGCCAGATGTAGGGAAGGAATTTCACACTCGATCGGTAAGACTGCCTCCTCTCCAAAAACCAGGTGGAAAGGAGTAAACCCGGTGGCGGTTTTAACAGAAGTTCGATAGGCCCACAAAGCAGGGAAGAGCATGAGATGCCAGTTGGTTTTGTGCTTATTCACCGTTCCTTGAAGCATAGTTTTGAGGATTTTTTTGACTGCTTCAACTTGGCCATTACCTTGGGGGTAATAGGAGGAGGAATATTGGTGCTCAAAACCCAACAGTGAGGATAGCTCACGCCATATCTCATCTTCAAAATGTCTGCCATGGTTAGAGACCAGTTGTTTAGGAACCCCGAATCGAGCTATAACATGGTTAAAGAAAAAGAGGGATGTGGTAGCTGCCGTGTTGTTGAATGTTGGCATGGCTTCGGCCCATTTGGTGAAATAGTCGACCGCCATGATGATATACTTGTGGTTACCAGCGGATGGCGGGTGACACTCCATAAAGTCGATGGCCCATTTACAGAAGGGGCCGGTTGAGATGACTGGATGGAGGGGAGCTGGGGGAGCTCGCGCCTTAGGGGAAAAATGTTGGCAATTGGGACAGTGTTTGACTGCCTCAATGCAATCACTAAAGAGAGAAGGCCAAAAATACCCAGCGCGCATGACTTTCTAGGCAGTAGCAAGACCGGAGAGGTGGCCACCGCAACTGCCACTATGGCAGGCATTAAGGACCTGTTTAGCTTCAGCGTGTGTGAGGCAATGATGAAGGACGGTATCAACCCCGCGACGATAGAGGTCGTCACCGATAAGGAGGTATCGGGGGGCTTGGTGTCGGATGCGTCGGCGAGCCTCACGATCAAGGTGAAGGGCGAACTTTTGGGTTCGTAAGTAAGTAAGAATGTCGCCATACCATGGGTCATCGACAGTAATGGCAAATAAGTGTTCGTCAGGAAAATCATCATTAACTGGGGGGTCTTGCGCTCCGGTAGGTAATTCATAAATGAGCTCAGCGAGGGCTAAGCCTTTCTTACTCTTTGGTGTGACAAATTCGAGGTCGAATTCTTGAAGAATAATGACCCAACGGGCATATTTTCTAGTGAGGATACGACGACTCAATAGGAAAGCCAAGGGGTTGGAATTAGTCACAACCTTGGTGGAGCGCATGAGGATATAATGACGAAGTTTTTGGACTGAGAACACTACAGCTAGTGCTAATTTTTCTTCAGGTGAGTAGGAAACAGGGGGCCCTACAAGGTTCTTAATGACGTAGTAGATCACATGCTCGATACCATTGTCATCTTCCTGGATAAGGACTCCAGCGACCGAATAGGTGGAAGCAGAGATATACAGGATGAAGTCCCGATCAAAGTCGGGAGGGCGGATCAAGGGAGCGGATGTGAGATCTTGCTTGAGGGCATCAAAAGAATCGTGAGCATAGGAATCCCAAACGAAAGGGATAGAAGATCGGAGGAGTTTAAGGAACCCATGTGCAGTGGTGGCGTAGTTAGGGACGAACCGTCGAAGAAAATTAGCCTTGCCTTGGAGACTTTGGAGCTGGCGGAGGGTACGTGGAATGGGAAGTTCAAGAATGGCTTGAACTTTCAAAGGGTCAAGAGTGATACCATCCTTAGACACGATGAAGCCTAAGAGACAGCCGACAGGAATGCAAAAGACGCATTTCAACGGGTTAAGGCGGATATTATACTTGCGACATCGGAGGAAAATGGTACGCAGATCGTGGAGGTGCTGCACCCGATGCTTAGAACGTGCAGTGAGGTCATCTAAATAAGCAAGGATAATGTGAGCTAAGTCATGGAAACAATAAGACATGGCCCGTTGAAAAGTGGCGCCGGCGTTTTTGAGGTCGAAAGGCATGACCCGGTAAGCAAAAGTTCCCCACGGACTAATGAACGCGGTTTTGAGTTGATCGGCAGGACGGATACAATTTGGTTGTTTCCGGAGAAACCATCCATAAAGGATAGAACCTCATGCCCTGCACACTCGTCAATGATTTGGTCAATGAACGGTGTGGGGAAGTTGTCTTTGGGAAAAACTTGGTTCAAGTTGCGAAAGTCCGTGCAGACACGGATGGTGCCTTGTTTCTTAAGAACGGGAACTGGGTTGGATACCTAAGTGGTGTTTTCAATGGGGTAAATGAAACCAGCCTACTTGAGCTTGTCGATTTTGGCTTTGATAGCGTCACGTCTGGAAGGATGAATGGGTCTCAACTTTTGACGGACCGGTTTGGCGTCAGGCCATGTATCGATATGGTGTTCGACAATGGCGAGATCAAGTCTGGGCATTTCAGAATAGGACCAGGCGAAAATATCGCGGAATTTTTTGAAAAGCTTGGTGTAAGCTTCGATTTCTTCCAGGGTGCATTGAGTGCCTAAGGTGATATAATCTTGGATACCTGGGGTGACTGAAATGTCGATTTTGATGGTAGGAGAGATATTGGCCATGTTTCCTTCTTCGAAAGCATCAGGTGCAGGGATGGGGTTTTTGAACCAATCGACTGCATTGGGGATGAAGTCTTGGGTTTCCACAGCAAATTGGTCATGGGACTGCTGTGGGAGGAAGTATGCGCGATGGTGCATATCGTCCCATGGAAAGTCCGGGTTGGTCATGGCTTCCATAATGTCTTCATCGGATTGGAAGATGGGAAGACTGGAGGAAGAGAGGTCACCCGAGGAGGTAGTGATGTGTGACGGGTCATCAGGAGGAGAAGGGCTCAGATGTGCAATATCAACAGATCCAAGGTCGGCTGAGGAGCCGAGAGTGTCTACAGGTTGAAGGGTAGGTGAACTATCTCGCAAGGATGATGACAGGTACAGAATGGTGATTGACGACTCTGTTGGCTCGATAGTGGGAGGAGGAATGTGAATGGGAGTAGGAAGATCCTCTGGTCCTATCGAAGTGGCCTTGAATTGGCGGTACATGTCCAAAGAGGAACGATACTCGTCAAGGCGGGGATAGAGGTGGGTGTAATGGCCGTGGAAATCGCACAAAGCACAAGGGTGGTTTGTGCGCAAGGTTTTGAGTTTCAGGATAGAGTCCGGGATAGTGACGTAGACTTCGGGGATGTCAGAGTCGGGAAACGTCTCGTTGACCAGGATCTTGAGGTGCGGAAATTCAGGACACATATGGGTGGCGTGACCGACCATATCGCACAAAGCGCATTGGATAGCGGGCTTTGGCGGTCGCGGAGGGGTAGGGGTTGTCGGGGCGGCCTGGTCCTGATGGGTTGCCCCCTTACGAGCTTTGCCTTTCTTTCCCGGGGCTGGCACCACAGGGGTAGGGTCTTGGGGAGGTGCGGGGGGCCCGGAGGAAGTGAGGGGGACCGGTTGAACCGGTGGTCGCGTGCAAGGTTTGAGGTGACTGAGAGGGGTAGCGGCTGGAGGGTCAATGTACCAGATGGGTGTATCGAGGGTCAGGTTAGGGAGAGAGAGGGTGGCCATGACGGGGACAGAAAATACTCCGGGAGGGGGAGCCAGGAAAGGTATCTGCCCAGTAGGGTAATGACCAGGAGGGACGCCTCCGAGATGGTTAAGGCCTGGGGGAACCGAGCGAGGAGGATAAAAGGGGTCAGGGATACCAGCTGTAGGGGGAGGGCCAGAAGGAGGAGGTCTGGCTGGCTGAGATGAATGGCTAGGAGCGGGGTGCGGAGGGCGAGGGGGAGGTTGCTGACTAGCTGAGGCAGGCCGCATACGGGCAACCTGAGACGATTGCATCATGCAAACATTCGATAAGCTAGGATCGGTAACAGGAGGAGGGGGAAGGTTAAGGAAAGTTCCAAGCAGGGAGGAATCTTTGTGAACGCCGAGGGAGACACTGGTCAAGGAATCGATGGTTTGCTTGTTGGCTACAGAAGAGATGGTCGTCTCAGGTGAGGTCTGAGATTGTGGCTCATGATATGTCATCTGGTCAATGGTGACTATCTTTTCATTATGGGGAAAAGACATCTTGCGGAAAACCGCGGATGGGACAGTAGACATATCATAGGTGTAGCTTCGCCCCAATAGAATGTTGTAATCTAGCGGGGCATCGATGACTTCGATGTCAACACAAACAGTCTTACTGGCGAGGGTGATAGGAAAATTACGAAACAGGCCAATGGGCTGGGAGGCATGACTGTCCCACGCTCGAAGGGTGATCATGGAAGGGGCTAGTTCAGGGGATCCGAGTTTCCTCCAAACTGAAGGGGACATCATGCAGGTGGATGCCCCCTCATCAATGATACACCAGGACATGTTGGCATTCCGGATTTTGACTGGGATTTGGAAGGCGACGGAAGGAGGAAGAGGAGGATGGTCCGATTGAGTGGCGTTGAAAACAATCATTTGGTCATCAGCAGGATCTACAGCGCCCATGGAAGATAGTAGAGCCTTCTTTTGGGAAGGGCACGACTGGAGGAGTTCCAGTGTGGAAATGGCGGCAGGAGATGGCGCCAAATCATCTACTATGCTATACGAATGAGCAGCTCGACCGGAAGCAGCATTTCGACGTAATGGTCCCTTAGGAATCTTGGTATGAACCTCAACTTTGGGTTGAGGGATATGTAAGGGGCCATTGGGTGTCAAAAGAGGCTCTGTAGAACCTGAAGAAGGAGGCTCGGGGGCAAACTGAGCAGGAGGCTTGGGGTACTGGCGAGACCGAGTTTGAAGGTGAAGATCAACGGACAGGTTAGGATCAGAGTGCATCATAAGGATCTGGTAATCAGAGGAACCAGAAAGGGAAGGGGGGGTGGCTTCTTGGCTGTCGGGCGGTTAGGTAGCCACAAATCCTTGCTGAGGGAAAGGATCAGTAAACACAGCTGGCTGGGTAGTGGCCACATTAGGAGGAGCATGACGGGAGGCATGCTGTCTGCGCAATGTGGCTTGAGACTCCCACATCTACCGCATGTAGGGTAAGAGGGGACAATCGTGGGTGTAATGACCATAAAAACTGCAACACGAACAAGGCTTATTTGTGCGAAGCGGCCTTTCTGGCTTGGGCTGAGTGCCCTGTTGCTGGTTGGCAGTGTTAGGGTCCACACTAGGATTGGGTCCACGGGTACCAGGGGCAGATTGGTTTGGGTTGCCTCTCCACCTTCTTTGAGAAGAAGGGGGATTAGTTGCGCCCTGCTGTGCAAATACGTGCCCTGGAGGAGGCTGTAAGTGCTGTTGCGGGTTTTGAGGAGGAAAGGGAGATGGAAGTGCATATGCTGGAGGAGCTGGCACACTAGGCTGCGGATAAAGGTAGTGGTTAGGTTGGGCAACATTGAGGTAAGCAGGAGGTTGGGAAAAAGGAGGAGGTATGCTGTATCCTGGATACATGCTACCGGGAGGGGGGAGAGTGCTGGAGGAGCTGGCCCCTCCCTGAGGGAGACCATAGCCCATAGGAGGTTGAGTGTACGGATGGGAAAGGGCTCCAACAATACCGTCAGCGGAATGAGATGCCCCCGGGGCATTAGCGCCACCGGGCCTGGGGAGGTCAGGGAGAACAGTATAAACATAACAAGATTGAGCGTAGATCAGGTCATATTTCAAAGCTATTTGGAGGGCGGCTTCTACGGTTTGAGGAAAATGGGAGGCGACATCTTTGCCGATGGGAGCTGGAAGGGTGCGGAGGAACTAGTCCATATAAACCCGATCTTCGAAGGGAGGGGCTCGACATAAGCTCCGTCTTCTTCGCCATTCCTGAACATGGGCGGAAAGGTGGGTTGAAGATGATTGCTTAAAGGAAGTCAAGAGCTCCGTGCTAGTGTCGTATCAGAGAGGGAGCTGGAAATAGGACAAAAAGGAATGGGCAAGGGTCGCAAAGGTGGTATGGGAAGAGGTGGCTTGTTCAACATACCATTTAGAAGCTTCGCCGGTAAGCGTGCGTTGGAACAAACGAAGATGGATGGAGTCATCGGTAATGGAATTGGAGGAACACCACATGTGGAAAGATCGGACATGTTTGGTTGGATCTTCTCCAGCTTGGCCTTCGAATTTAGGGATGTCGGAAGGGAGCTTGGTTGGCATGGCAGGCCAACCAACATCGTGGCGGATAGGGTCATTGATCAACTGATTGAAATCGGGGAGGCTGAGGCCTGCAATGTACGGCAGCAAGGGGGTGGCCGGGGTCGTTCTTGTGGCGGTTCCACTAGTAGTCGGGCCAACATTAGGGCCGGGAGAACCACTAGTGTTAGGTCCTAGACCAGACATGGTGGTAGGGGGAGAACCAGGAGGAGAAGGAGAACCCGATGAATCAGGAGAGGAGTCGAAGTGCGGACTCAGAGGGGGACTGGCTCGACGACGGTGGGTCGGATCAGGTCAATGGATCGGAAACTGAGGGTGAAGGCCAAGAAGTCTCCGGGAAAGGTGCCTTGGGGGTGCAATGACGACAGGAAGAAGGAAACCGATAGGGGCAGAAAGGGACAGAATCAATTGAGTTCAAGAGCAGAAAAGGTGCAGTGACAATTGATTTTAGAGTCTTTGCCAGGCGGTGTTAACCAGGCGCTTCTTTGCTTAGGGTCAGTGTGTGGCGTGTGTTAATTTTAATTTTTAAACCCTTTCCATTTTGAGAGCAAGAAAAAAGTGTGCTGCGTAACTGAAAATAAACCTACAGAGAACAGTATATAATGCTGAAATAACAGAAAAATAACAACTACTTGTGCATCTATCTAACCCAAGAAGGTGGGTCTCTCAAAACTAATCTGAAAAGAAAGGGAAAAATCTAGGCAAAACACACGGAAAAGAGGCCAATAGATCTAAGGTCAAAAGGGACAGGGATCTAAAGGATAAAGTTGCTGAAAAGAGGTGCAGATCACAGCCAAAAGACAGAGGCAAGGTGGCTGGAAAAAGGAAGGAAATCAGGAAAATACAGAGGGGGCAAGGTGGAGGCCCTAAAAGTAGATCCAAACAAATCTTCAGGAGGTGATTTGAGAGGTAGAAGAGCTGATTTCAATGGATCTAAAAGGGAGGTAACAGATCTGGAAAAAAGGAGGCTGAAGCTCTGAAAAACAGATGGCTGAAACAGCTAAAACTCTTCCAAAAAAAGTGGAGGGTACTAAAGCCCTAGGGGGCTAGGTTCCCACTTAGATGAGTAAAAACAGATCAGAACTTGGTCAAGGTGGGCTGAGACAGAGGCTGGAAGACCCTGACAGAAGCTGCAGTAGAACCTAGAAAAATTGTAGAAAAATCACTGAAAAACTGGTAGGTCACAGTTTCTGACCTGTTTTCAGTGCAGGTCGCAGAAAAGGGGCAGAAAAGTGTGACCTGGAGGTCCAGGTCGTAGTTTATGGGCCAAAAAGTGCAACCCCCCATTCTGGTTGTCTAGGCGACAGATGTTTAGAAAAGGTGCCGTCTCAGTTGCGGCTGGTGTCGCTTACCTGCGCAATAGGGCCAGAAACACACGGAAGTTATAAATTTTAATGTTTTAGGGTTTTATGTGAGAAAAACAACATAAAAATAGGAAAAATAAACAACTGAAAAGAAACCCTAGGGTCTGAAGTAGCTGGATATGCAGGAATATGAAAAACGACAGCAGTCGTAATTTAAAACCCGTGTGGAGTCGCCATTTGTTAGTATGAATCCTTTGTCGAAGTGTACCAAAAAGGACCACTTTAGCTACGCATAACTAATAGCCCTAACAACAAAAGTGGCTGCCAATATCTTCAGATCTGCGGTTAGTTAGATAGAAAAGAGCTGCAAAAAACCAGATCTATGCATGGAAAGACATTAAGCAGAAAAAGTAAGGGTTTGCTCCATATACCAATAGACAAGACAAGAACAATTTTTTAAAGAATTTTTATATTAATGGGGCACCTGGGAGGAAAACAAGAAGGTGTATCCAATTCTCCTCAGTGGGATGGGTCCTTAAAAGTCCTCAGCACTTCAGATCTAAGATTTCTCTCTCTTGTTGGTGTAGAAAACCCACACAAAGAATGGAACTCAAAGGGAGCTCACACAGCAAATGGCAGAAAATGGTGACCAAGTGTATAGATCCAGAGTGATCTAATAGGCAACAAAAGGTGAAGAATGGTAGGAAAAACTCTCCTATTTATAACAAAATATTGGGTCATTCTAGATCTTGGTGCATGGGTTAACCAGATCTAGATCCACTTTTTATGGAATATTTTATTATATTTGTTGGAGGGAAAAGGTATTTGACTTGGGTCAAATCCCTTAATTTGTCAAAAATAAATAAATAAATGATTTATTCATCTTTTTAAGGAAGCGGTTAGAAGATAATCAAATAAATAATGATTTATTTAATTATTTAAGGAAGTGGTTGAAAGATAATTAAATAAATAGTGATTTATTTAATTATTTGTGGGTGATTTGGTCATATTTAACAAGGAATATTATCTAAATAAGGTTTAAATAAATATTCCTAGAAAATAATAAGATAAATAAAGGTTTATCTAATTAATTTCTTTGATTTTGGGTTAAACATGACTGGGAATAATAATTAAATTATGGTTTAATTAATTATTCCATGAGGAAAATCAAAAAAATATGGGTTTGTTTAATATTTCCTTTTGGGGTTTCCTGTTTTAACATAGTGAAAGCAGTTTTACTTAGGGTAAAACTGGTCTTGCATGGTGTACTTGGGTCCATCTAATGATAATAGGTTAGATGACCAAAAAATGCTGTAACAGTTCCTTCTCTCATGTTTATGAGAATGTTGCAAGGAACATTCCTACATCATGGCAAGCCACTTGGGGTGCCATTAGATTCTGTGGGGCAAGCCTCACCAAGTACTAAAACAATAGAAGAGAAAGTCACAGCGCTGTGGGAGGAAGCAAGGGGGAGGATCAACCTTCCCACAAACAATTTTGGCATGCATAGTGCCAAAGAAACAAGCAGCAACAAGGTAAGCACCACCATAGATGCATCAACAACGCTGTCTTTGTTGAGAAGTGTAGATCCATATTGGAGGTCTCAAATCCTTGTGGAGTACTCCAAATATCTGCACACCAGGATGATATTAGATGGCATAAAGCAAGGAGGAGGCTATTTGGTCCATGAAGGGGTCATCTATCATCTTGGTAAAGTATTCTTGTCTCAAGCCTCCAAGCTTAAGCAAGAGATACTACAAAGAGCACACAAAGAGTTCCTTTCCAGCTACATGCAGTCAGCAAAAATATACTCCCTAATCTTGAAGAGTTTTGATTGGGAGGGTATGGAGGAAGAACTACATCAGCATTGTGATTGGGAGGAACTATATCAGCACTTACAAGAGTGTAATAGTTATGTGGAGATGGGGAAACCAAGGGATCCTATGCAGGAGACATTTCAACCATCTCTTTCTTCTCTTAAAAGAGGAGGAAAGCCCATGCCTAATTCTATGTGTATGGGAGACTTGAATAGTAAGTAATCTGATCTTATGGAGTATGTTTATTTTTCTAATTTGGCACATCTCTTACCATATGTATGCAGGCCATGGCTCCTAAAAGGAGTAATATTACATGCAGATCTCATGGCATTGATGAGGCCAATAAGAATTCCAAAGCTGGCCTGCAAAGGGAGATTATCTATCATGATAGGTGCTTCCCAAAGGAACCTAATGAGGGCTTCACTTTCAGCCATGTAAAAGTGACCCATGCAGCAAAGATGTGGTGGGAGTACCACCTATCACACTCAGATCTACTAAAAACAAGGAGTGCACTGCGCTGGTACCTTACGTGGGATTGTGACCCACCTCCTCAAGTGAAAATTTCAGTTTGCCTCTATGTGATTTTGCTTCCATACATAGATGACATATTGGTATTGTTTATGGGTATGTATGGGAAAAAATTAAGTAGTGTACATGTACCACATGGGATGGAACTTTATCCTATACTTCACGATACATGTTTCAGATATGACATTGCTTCACCCATGTTTATTTCTGTTGAGTTTTACACTCTTGAAGGGGCAGACTATGCACCTATCATGTTAGCATTGGAGGAGAAGTTTCTGATATATTGGATTGGTGAGCACTTAATCCATGATGAAAGCTTGATTCTTGATGGTGCCATCAATGGAGAAGGAGAATAACTACATATCTTACCCTGTCAGTTGCTTGAGGACAAGCATCATTTTGGAGGGGAGGACTGTAATGTTCCTACTTAGCCTTAGCTAAGAGGAGACATTCAATTTTGATTTAATTTATGTTTTATGAATATATGAATAAAGGAGGACATATGAAACTCCTAAAATTTCTGAATAAATCAATGCCCATGTGAACAAAGACAAATCAGGGCTATGTAAATAATCACTTGCAGGTGTGAAAGAGGTTTGAGTCAAGATTGGGTCCACCTTGACCAAATCAACTACGCTGTCTAGGTTCATTTCATCTCCAAAAGGGATTGTGTAGTTCTAGAAGGAATCCCCTAATGTGAAGAAGGCTAACTCATCAAAGTGGTTTAGGGTTTGCAAGAGCTTTCTCATGTTATAAAAAGGAGGAGAAGGCACATGAAGAGTTTGTTGATAGATCATATTTCTGAAGTATTTGTCTGCTTAGACAAATACCATTCTCTAATGTTTAGTGGAGGATTGTGATTGGAATTCCTATTTAGGGGTTTCATCTCTTCCCTTGAGGATAATTGGAGGAGTTCTTTGTTGAAGTGAGCCACTATCTAGTTTGAGACTAAGCTCTATTTTCATGAGTAGCGCTATCCCATTGAGGGTTTTGCAGCTGCTATCATTTGTAGCAAGTGGTGTTCTATATCTACTTAGATCTAGCTTGTTTTGAGAGGATTTTTCCTGTCGGAGTGTGTTATTAAACCTCCAAAGAGAGATTCTATCCATATTTTGTAACTGATCTGAAATTTCAATTAGTTTATTCAGTCTCCTTCACCCTCTGTGCAGTTTCTTCTCAATACTGCATTATTTTGTGAGAGGTTTTTCTTATTTCAGTTTGCCATCAGATTGGAGGAGGATCTCTTGGTGTTAGGCTTCCCTTCCCTTGGTGATCCATGGATTGGGTTGCTGATCCATGTCTCTATAGATCTGATATTTTTCAGCAATAAAAGTTATATTAAAAAATTTCTAGGTTTTTTGCAGCACTGTAATTTGTAATTCAGATCTACAACGTATTATGCAATATTTTGATATAATTCCAATTGGATCTTGTTCTTAAAGTCATATAGTTTCTAGATATGTATTAGATATGATGTTTTTTCCATACATATTTTAAATATATGAAATTTAATGTGCAGCAGCTGAACCATCTGAAAAATAACGCTGTCTATGTATTTCTGCAGTTTATTTCTAGTTGCAACTCTAATTTCTGAAGGGATTTTTCCCTAGTTTCTTTTGTAATCTACTGTCGAGGAAATAAGCTTAAATGTGAATCTTATTTACTGTCATAACTATTAAATATTAGATCCTTGGCTATCCTCCTTTGATTTTCAGTCAAAACTGCACAATTTTGGTTGCTGGGGTTCTCATGCTGTAACAGCCCTTCTCTTTGGCTGATTTCTAGCTAGTCTTGACTGTGGGAGATTTGATTAATGTGCTTAAACTTATTTTTTTCTGATGAAATTCCATATATGAGTCACATAAAGCATAAATGAGGGGATCCAAACCCTGATTTTCATTATTCTTGCTCATATTTCCTTATACAAAGTTTTTCTTGAAGACCTTGTTGAGATTCCTGAAAGGGATTATTCCAAGTTCTATAGACAGAGTATACAGTCGGCTAGGTAGCCTCTAGATCTCACCCTTTCTTTGAAGGGTGACATATCCAAGAAATTCCTCTGTAGTCCATCTATGAAATAGAATCTTGAGAATCCCCAAAAAGGATCATTACATTCAACTATTTTAAACCGCTTTAGTTTGAAGCTGTGATGGAAGCGACAGAAAGGAA
>JAXQQM020092534.1:0-106887 GCA_034641835.2 Pinus albicaulis | reverse complement strand
TTACCCCCCAGATCCAACGGTCTATGATCAATATCGCACAACTTTTGCTCTCGGAGTTTAACACTCCAAAATCACGCGATACTAGCGGTATCGAGAAAGCCATGCTGCACAATACAACTGTATCGCGTTCGATTCGGCCGAAACCATTTACCACTCCACCATTGCGCAAAAACCACCCATGGTATTTCAAAAACCACCAATTCGCATTTTCGCTCCAATATTCAAAATTAAACCTGTTTTCGTAGGTTTTTCCCATAGAACCTCCTCCACATGCATTTTCCCCTCCTCACTGCTCTTTCCATCCTCCGCTAGCCTCTGTAAGCAATTTATCCAACGCTATAGGATTTTATTTAATTATTTGTTTATGTTCCACGTTTTTAAAGGCGTCTTAAGCATTGAAAATTTCTCCATAGCTCTCAGTAGTGGAAACCCCCTAGGATGACGATCCTTGGGGCTTAAAGTGTAAAAGGAGGTTTACGGGTTTATGGTGTTTATCAGTGCTCTATTAAAAACTGATAAAAAAAATGAAACCCTCAGCGCACCCAGATACCTGTTCATAGAAAATAAGGGATATGCATAGAGTCAAAGGATTAATAGTCAAAAGCATAGTTAAAACAAGGGATTAAAGGTTAATCCAATTAGTAGAAAGGACAAAAGCCCGAAGATGAATGGAAAAAGACTTAAAGCACAAATCAAAATATTAATATCAGTGATTAAAGAGTTAAAGAGACAAATCAGTCAAGAAAGCCTCCAAAATGCCACATCATTGAGGCTATTACTCCTCAAAATTCCACCTGCAAGCTGAAATCACCCAAAAAAGAGTGCATATTAATTACACAGTTAGAGATATTTCTAAAGACAACTCAGCATTAACTGCCAAACTACCAAAAACCCTCAAAGTCAAAAAAAGTGACTAAAGTCGATGAAAATTAACGCATAATTCAATTAACAAAGTAGAAAACTCAGAAAAATTCTCCATTTGGCCTTTCAAAGGTTGAGAAGCACTTACTGCGCATTAATTAAACATATGAACCCTTCTTAAACTCCACCTCCTCATTCTTCTATAAATACTTCTGTAGAAGACAGTATAGTGGTTGGTCTCTGGATATCTGTTGCATGTAAATAGCTTTTGAAGCTGTTGTAGCTCTATTTTGTAATTGAAGACACATAAGCTGAGATGAGAAGTTTGAAGCTATAAAGACCCACTGGACTTGAAGATTGTAACTAGTTTGAACATCAAATACAAATAGTTGATTTATGGGATCCTGGTCTATGTCAATGGTGATGTGTTTCTCACTGTAAATTTTTATTTTCTTTATGTTTCCATTCTATCCACTATTCTCTGATAAAGAACAAAAAATATAGATTAGGATTTACTTCTGAAGTACCCTAAGTCTCACTGATAAATCTTTATCATTTATGTTTTCTGTTGATTGTTTATTTAAAGATGATTCAATAGAGTATAACCAGTGAAGTGTTGGTGAGCCCATGTTTCCTGAGTACAACTTGAGATATTGTCTTTGAATGTTCTTGATAAGTTTTCGAATTAAATATTGAACTAGAGAAGTCTATGGTTAGCCCTGTCCTCTAGTTTCTTCTCCAACAGTTGCTTTGAAAAGTTCCCTCAAGAGTATGTTGAAATTAGGCTAGTTTAAAAGTACTTACCTAATCTTAGACTAATTTTTATGTTTATCATGAATGTTTTCCCTTTGAATATGCTGAAAGTAGGCCAAGTTAAAAGTATTTACTTGATCTTAAGCTATTCTACGTTTTTAAGTGTTTTCTCTTGAAAGTACAGCAAAAACAGGCTAGTTTCAAAGTACTTACCTAATCTTAGGTTTCTTTTGTGTTTTCCCTTAAGTGCATGTCAAAAGAAGGCTAGTTTAAAAGTACTTACCTCATCTTATATTTTTCTTTTTTTCTTCATGTGTTTTACTTATTTCACTCCATTTATTAGTGTTTCATTCCATAAAATCAACTTAAAGAGATCCTTTGACATAGATGACTTGCCCCATGGACCACTCTTGAACCTTGTTGTGAAATTAAATCCTTTATGAATCCATAGCCCAATGGATTGATGTTGTTCCTTGCTTATCTTATCAGCTAAACCATTCTGTCACTTACTCACATCTTCACCCTTCATATAGACTTCCTTCATCTTCATGTTATCCTGCCCAACCAAACAAAAAAAAACACCCTTGTTCTTCATAACTAGCCTAAAATCATATTTAAAAGCCTTAAATATCATATCTTTAAACACATATATAGAGAGATCCCTCTCTGAATCTAGGATTGCTAGGTCCTCAGATTCCAAAGTGGTTTTGATGTAGCCTCTGCAGCGTTTGTACTTGCCAAATTGAAAACTACGGAGTCCCAACACAACTCAACACATCTCTTAATAGAAACTGTGTTGTACCACAAGAATGAAGCTTGTCCTGAAGCCTGAATGTGGAAATACAGTGCAAAGCTCTTTCTATGAGACTTCTCAAGGAAAGCAGTGGGATTCCTGATCAGGAACACCCTGTGCTAAACATCACTTGTAATCTTAGCTAAATAGCTGAAGAAAGCTATATGTCTAAATAGACCATATATTCAAAAATATCATATCCTCAACATCCTGAATATGGTTGCCATCCTCTTCCTTATATAAGTGATGAGCTTTCTAACCCTAAACCCCACTCATTAAAGGCACTATCTCCATGCATGAGAACTTCCTCCAAAACTGCGTTGTCTCTCCATAAATCTCCACTCCTCCATGACAACACTATTGATTTGGTCAAATTTGACCTAGTCCACATGCTCTAACCCTTGTTCACACCTTAGTGTGCTTTATTAGGCTGAAAATATGATCCACTTCAACATGAGAAGTGGTTTTATTCCTAATAGAGAAATTTATGTGTCTCCCTACCCACTTATTCATCAAACAAGAAATCA
Organism: Pinus albicaulis; assembly: GCA_034641835.2. Classification (NCBI taxonomy): domain Eukaryota; kingdom Viridiplantae; phylum Streptophyta; class Pinopsida; order Pinales; family Pinaceae; genus Pinus; species Pinus albicaulis. Next base: position 103,953 of record JAXQQM020092534.1, on the reverse strand, counting down.
AAATTAGATTTTAATATTCCAATTAGCTACATGCTAATTTAGGAATATTACATTGTCCTTCTTGTTGGAAATATTGTCATTGATGGAAAAGGAGAAAAAAGGAGAATCACCTAAACTATCATTAAGGCAAAGAAGTAAAGAAGCAACAACAACAAGGCAATAATGCAGTAAGAAAACATAAAGGAGAGGTAGAGGAGCAATAGAGAGGGAAGGAGCAACATTAGACCATCAGCAAAGGCACCAAAGGAGCAAAGGCGGCAAAAAGGAAAAGGCAAAAAAGGCAACAAAAAGGCAAAGGCAACAAAGGTAGATAAGAAGAAAAGGCAGCAAAGGAAGTCAAGGAAGAAAAGGAGAAAATACAACAAAACAACAAAGGCAGAATCATGAATGTGCTGGGTAGAGTCATAAATGTGAAACAAGCATGATAATCCCAAGTCAGAGTGAATAACAAACAGAAGAACAAAGGAGGACTGGAGATAATCCTCTGTTGAATCGGATATTGCATTAAGCGCACAGTAGAAGGCGATCGGATTTGCAAGAAACGATGACGATCAAAGGACAATCAGATTTGCAAGACACAACTAGGACCATAAATCTTACACAATCCTCTGTTTGATTGAATATCGTATTAATCACATAGTAGAAAGCAATCAGATTTGTAAGCAGAAAAGAGGACTGTAGATCTTGCATAGATCAATGATGGAAGATAATATCACAACCGTGAAGTCGTCGCATATCACAGAGTATAGTATTTATAGTTAAGACTTTGCAAGTTAATTTCTTTAACTTGCAATGCGAAGTGGATCAGAAAGGAGACAAGCATGGGCTGTCGGATCCAACGAAGACCAACAACAGAGATTGAAAGAGCAAATCGCAAAGTTTAGTGTTTAAGTGTTAAGTTTGTCGCACGGTAAATTATTTTGTGTGTGATGTGAAGTGGAGAAGGGACACGTGTTGGCATGATGCAATATCACAAATCGGATGAAATAGAGGTTAATAACTAGGTTAAATTGTAAAGTGATCGAAGTACGATCGCCTGTGATTGGTGGAAAGTGTTGTGGGACCCTCTAGTAAAGAAGTTCCACCTATTGTTTGCGAAGAACGGATGGCGAATCGCGAGTTTGCACATCACAAATGTTAACAAATGGTGCTAAGGCTTCACAAGGTATGTTAACTTGTTTGCGATGCGGAAAGGTTACAAAGTTACGATGCGGTGAAAGAGAGGAGCCATGTGTCAGCACTGCGCTTTAGCACACATCGCAGATTTTATGTTTTGTACTTAAGGTTCATACGGTAAGCTATGTTGGATGCAATGCGATGTGATCGAATATCAAACAAGATGGGAGATACGTTCTTTTCTAAACGTTAAAAGTTGTGAGCAAGCGAAGTGTGATGTATTGCGAATGGTCAAGTATTGTGGGACCCGAAAACCCCTGTTCCGCATATATGTAAGGGATGTCTATTATGTGAATTCTATTATAAAGTATGGGTTGTTTGATTTCTAAACGTATGTATGTTAATAAAACTCAAAAATTGTAATCCGTTGAGTTAATAGGGATTTTATGTGGTCCATAACCCACAGGTCACAGTTGGAAATATAACTGCAAAAACATAAATACAAAGGGACAACAAGAAGAAGAGGACAAACACACAACAAAAATAGAAGATGAAAGGGCTGAATTGAAATATTATTGTAACTATAAATGTAAACTCATTGATTATTTTATATTGTTTGTGATGCAAAGGCAAGTCTCATAGGCATAGGCAAAACTCCATGAGTACTGTAATGATTACTTTTGATGTAATATCCTGAACTGAAGAATGAGGAATAAAATGGGTGGAAGGTAGAGAGTCAAGCCTATTCACTCCATATTCCTTGTAGAATACAAACAATCATGAATTTATCCTTATAAAACAGGTAATATCAGTATGCAGAAGGTTACGAAAATAGAGGAAGAGAGAGAGAGGGTGCAACATATTTGAAGAGTGCAGAAGCAGTTAGAAAGCTACAGAATTGAAAAGAGGAGAAGAATGTCAGAGAGTTGCAGAAGGTTGGAGAGTAGAATAATAAGAGAGAGAGATGATATGAAGTAAAGTCTAAAGAGGCAACAGTGGAGAAGGAGTATAACAGAGTTGATATCCAGGCAAATCAACATCTTAGTTTCATGATGAGTGAGGGGATTGTAGTCTCCTTTCAAGTAGTAGCTTGATAAATTTCCAGTTGTAGCTAGTTGAGGTAGGAGCCTCCCGTTGGTTGTAGCCTACATAACAATTCATGGGAGTTGGTGCTTCTGTTTCAAGTTGTAGATTGATAGATGTCCAGTTGGAGCTGCTTGAGGTAGGAGCCTCCTGTTGGTTGTAGCCTACATAAAATAGATGGGATTTGGAGCTTCCTTGCAAGTTGTAGCTTGCAAAATTTGAGGTAATAACCTTCGGTAGGTTGGAGCCTACAAAAAATTAGTGGTGAGAGGGATTTGGAGCTTGCCTTTGCATCACAACAATAATAAGATGTGGTTTTCTCCCTTATGGGTTTCCACTTATATCTGTTTTCTATGTGCTTGATGATTATGTGTTGATGTGATGTATTAATATACTTAATACTTGCTATACACACATTAAGTTTTTTGATTCATTATGTATTAATCTTCTTATGAACTGAAGGTGTAATTGAGTTGAATGAAAAGAGTTTTAAATGTCCATGAATGAACTAAACTGATTCACCCCCCCTGTCATTTTAGCTAAGAGTTCATCAATTGGTATCAGAGCCAGTTCCTTCCGTACCAATTTAACAACTGGAACGAGATCCTAGGTCCCCAAAATGGCTAGCCTAGAAGGATGCTCAACAAATAAAGTGCCATTGTTTACTGGCACAAACTATACCTTCTGGAAAATAAGAATGAAAGCCTATATGATGTCTCTTAGATTAGATGTCTAAATTGCAGAAGTAAAATATGCACCAAAGGATATTGACACAAAGAAAGAAGCTAAACAAGATTTCATAGCTAATGCAAAAGAAATTAATGCACTCTTGAGCGGTCTATGTGCATCATAATTTATCAAAGTAATGCACAATAAGAGTGCCAAATTTATATGGGATACCTTAGAAAATATCCACAAGGGAGATAAAAAGGTGAAGATGGCCAAACTACAAGCTTATAGAACACAGTTTGAAAATTTAAAAATGAATGAAGATGAAGATGTAGCCAGTTTATTCTTAAAGGTTGTGGAAATTGTCAATAACATGACATCTCTAGGAGAAACCATTAACGAATGTGTGATAGTGCAAAAGATATTGAGATCTTTCCTATCCAAGTTTAACCCTAAGGTTTCTGCCATAGAAGAAACAGAAAACTGGGAAACCTTGACCATGAACCAATTACTTGGAAAATTGATAGCTTATGAGATGAGACTTCCAAAAGGGAAGTCAAATGTGAGGGAGGCAGCCTTTAAGGTAGAAAAGTGCATAAAAAATAAGGAAGATACATGCTCATGATCAGATGAAGAAGAGGCCAAATTCGTCAGAAGATTGGATAGAGGCACGAGTAAGTACAAAGGTAAAACTCCATTTAAGTGCTTTAATTGTGGAAGAGTAGGGCACTGTGCTTCAAAATTTCCCCATAAGAGAGCAGAGAACTGGCCACAATAGATATAGAAAACAAAAATAAATAACTGGCAGAAAGGGAAGAGATTTAATAGAAAATCATTTTATGCTCAACAAGATAGCAGTGCATCTGAAAGCTCAGATGAATCCTCAAATGAAGAAGGAACCACTGAATTTGTGTTGATGGCCAAGGAAGAGCTTGAAGGATACCCTTTGGAATATGGGAAATAAGGTGAGGTAGATCTTAAGGGGGAGATAATTAGTGCCCTGGAGGAAATAGATAGACTTAAACTCAAGTGCAAAAAATAGAAAGACATTCTCCTGAAATATGTAATTGAAGAGCCAAGTTCGGAAAACCTCATTCAGTTGAAAGTAGAACTTGAAGAAGCTAAGAAGGTGGAAGACATTATGATAAAGAAAATAAATGATAAAAATCAGGAGCAAGAGAATTTGGAAGAAGAAGTAGTATGCCTAAGAATAAAATTAGAAAAGGCTGAAAGGGAATTATCTATGAATACTCCACGGATGAAAATCTATGAACAGTTGGAAAAAATACTAAAAGCTCAAATATATCCTCTTATAAATATTGGGATAGGCTATGAAGGAGAAAACAGTAAGTCCAAGGTTGAATATAACAAGAATATCACTTTCGTGAAAGCTATAATAAAAGAAAATGTTAATTCTTAGCAATCTGAGAGTATTGCAGCTAGAAGACTAATAGAAGAAAGGAGAAGGTTGTGTAAGCAGCTCGGGGATGACATTACCTCCATGGTAAACTCAGAGAAGGCAGACATTGAGAAAGATGATGAAGCAACCCAAAAGAGATCCAAATAATTAGAAGCCAGCAAGACCTCGATGGGTAATGAAGCAAATAGAAACAAGCAGCAAACTCAAATGAAAAAGAACAAAATGAAGAAATAGTTATCTCAAAAGGTTGATACACTCATGAATATGAATCAAATAAATTCAGAAGTAGTCAAAGGAGTTTCTTTCCTCCTATGAGGAGTATCACCTGTTTTTCCTACCACAAACCCAGACATATTGCAACATACTGTAGGACAAAGAAAATCCAATCCAACCAACAAAAGATGCAGAAAATGGAAAGACTACCTCATGAAAAAAAATGGAGAGGACAACCTTTCACGAGGTACACTAATCGTTTCCATGGCTACTATTTTTCATGCAATTAATTTGGACATAAATATGTTGAATGTAAATTGTGTTAAAAAAGGGGAAAAAAATCCATACATCAACTCAACCTTACTTAGGTAAAATAATATTTTATTCATGCCACAAGCTTGGTCATAAAGAAAAATATTGTAAGCTACCATATACATTAAATAAATCTAGACAAATGATGGAATCCAATCAAATCAAACAAAACTATGAATCAAAAATAAGTGTAGACATTATGAAGAACCCAAATAAAGTATGGAAGGAAAAGAGAAAGGGGGAGCTTGTTACTTTAATAACATAATGAATCCATAATAGTCTTAGGGTGAGCTGCTCTAGGAAGCAATGCAAATATCCAGCCATTAATAGATAAGAAGCAACATCCGAGGGGGAGAGTAGTTCATAAATATTCCCCATAAAATTAGTCTAAGAAGAGCTCCTCGGAATAAGAACAACTAAAAGTTCAGGAAGGGAAAGGACAATTACTCTGACATAGAACTATAGAGGAAGAAGGATACCTGAAGCATTCAATAGCCAATAGGTTGATAGAAGGAGAGAAGGTAGGAATAAACCATGGTGGTAGAGGGAACATTAGCCATGAACATGTAAGCTAAGAAGACAACAACACACTAAGTGATGAATGGTTAAAATCACAAAAATTATGTTTCGAGATATAGAACTGGAAAGATCCATAGAGGATGATCACACTGTGCATCACACTGAAAGTGTTAACATTAAAACACAATTAAGAAGGATGAGTAAGATAAATGTTTATCATCATTATATCATTACATCATTCATCAATAGAAGGTCCCCTTGGAGGAAAGAAGTTAAATGACTGATAAAAATATGAGTTTTCTGCCCTTTTAGATTCCAAGTAAAGAAATTGAAAATGTCTTTCTGAAGATCATTATGTTAGAATTGTTGAATTGTATATAGAGCACCAATGATTCTGGAGCAGTCCTAGAAAGGAATATGCAGTGACATTATTTTAAAAATAGAATGACAGAATAAGAAAAAGGTTAATGATGCCAGAATCAGATTCAGTATATTGATGATTGTTGTTGAGAACAGTGGAGAGCTCAATAGTATAAACTATGAAGGTTGTCTTAACAATGGGTGTATGTGCGAGCTCAAGTGAAATTACTGCATGGATTATCAAATTAGTATCAATTATTATTTGTAACAAGCAGCCTGCTTATCAACATAATATTGAGTGTTATCAATGGAGAAGTGGTACGGTATAGGTCCTCAAGATCAGATTATTATGACAGAAGTACATCAAGGTAGTACTCCCAACGTTATCAGCATTATAGTATATTTAGATTAAGCTCTGGTTGCTCTGATTATTGCATAGTATTTTCTGATTGTAAATACTCGAGAATACCGAGCTACATTATTAAAGTAGGAAAAGGTCAATAAAATTGCTAAAGAATCATTATCCCATTTACATTTGAATATTATATTGAGCGTTGAAGCAGTATCTATTTCTAGATATAACTGCATGCCTTCCTCAAGTCAGTATAGATATATATTCAAGGCCTATTTCTTAGGATCATTCATAAAGTTGTGTGAATTCTGTTTTTTAAGATTTCAATTAAACAACTTGAAGATGTTTTGTTGAGATCATTATGATAGAACAGTTAAAGTATTTGAAGTATGAAGGACTAGTTGTGTTAATATTACTATTTGAAGCTCAAGAGTCTTTTATTGTTTCATCTAAAGCCTACTTCAGCAGAAAGGAATTGTTGATATTTCACCATTGCAGAGAGGTTGATCATTGACATACATACCCCCTTATGTCATAAATAAAATTGTACAGTTGATAAGTGAGATTGATCAATGAATTGAATGTATCTAGCCTCAATGGTTTGTTTTGAAAATACTTTGTACATTATTAAAGTCATTGGGTCCTTTAGATTGAAAGACAGTCTAGTTTTACAACAAGTTGTAAGGATTCTTGAGATTCATTGTTCACATCAGTGTAATATCCATGTTAGCAGTCTAGCACATATCACCAACAACATGAAGTAAAGGTGAACCATAACTACAAAATATATATTCGCATCATCATATTTGAACAGATGTGTACTGCAGATGTGTATTGCAGAAGAAGACATATTCCATCTACAACTTTCCTCAACATATATGTATCTTAGATAAAGATCAGATCATAATATAGACTGAAGTATATTTGGAGAAGACTTTATATGTTGTATGGAGCATTCTTAGTATTTTAGTATTATCCAATGATGCATCTCTGATTATATAAGTCTGATACAGTTTGTTCTATGAAGTGTCCTTATCACAACTTCTAGCTTTATACAAGTGAAAGGAGTTTGTGCTTAGGGATGGTATCAACTTACTGTGTATATACATACAAGTTCAATTATTTTCAAAGTGTTCTCCCAACAACTATTATACACTAGCCTGGAGCAGCAACGTATAAAGTCAGAAGAAGAAGGCCTATACACAAATCAGAGAGAAGTAATGTGATCCGGATTTTATGCAGGAACGCAACAGAATACAGAAATAACCATAAACATAGATATGCAGCGGAAATAATGCGTCATTTCATTAATATCAAATAACAGAAATATGCTTACAGACATAATGGAACATAACAGCTGGGGGTGTCGGTAGCGAATCTCTGGTATAAATGGCTAATGCCTTTAAACTGTTTTTCAGCACTGAGGTTCCGAGGAGTCATTTTATTAAGCTGAGAAACAAACAATGTAGAATCTAAAACGTCCAAAAACCTAACCGTAGGAGATGAGGCGCCAAAACTGTGGGCGTCCGTTTGGGTAAATTGGTGGTTCAACTTCCCGGGGGCATAACTTTGGCACCCGATCTCCGTTTGACGTGCTCAATAACTCGTTAGAAAGATCTATCCGAGGAATTCAATTTTTGAACGAGCAACATCGGTCCATGGACCCATGTTGCTCTCCGTTTTCCCAAAAAATGTCGTTTAGGGCCTCAAAACAGCTCCGGAAGTTCAGGACCCGAAAAACTGCTAAAAATAGTAAGTTTTGTTGCAACTTGAAAATTGAAAGAACTGAAGATGGGGGTTCAAATGGAATAGGTGGGTGGCCACCAATATCCACCTGGATCATTAAGCCCCCAAAACGGCTCCGAGAGTGGAGGACCCGAAAAACTGCTAAAAATAGTAAGTTGTGCTGAATGTGAAAAGCTGCAAGAATTGATGGTGCTGGTCCAAATGGAATAGGTGGGTGGCCACCGATATCCACCTGGATCATTCCTCCCTCCTTAGGAAGCAATGGTCCCCATTGCGTTGAGATCCTCCATGAGATGAGGAAAATTCTGTTGAACTGAGTGTTAGATGTGTTGAAGATGTCATGGACCTGCGGGTGGACATGCTGGATGCGTTTAGTAAATTTGGTTTCTTTATCAGCCTCATACAATACATGTTTGGATTCTGTATGTGTGGTTGCAGGATGTATGGAAACATCAGGTGGTGGTGCATTGGGAGTCAGATCAATGGAGTGCTTGTCCTGACAGTGTAGAGGAACCTCTATGAGTGAGGAGAAATTGTCATCATATTCCTCCATGACTTTGTCCATCTGCTGCAGCCGTGAAAGGGAGCCCTGTTTCGAGGTTGTGGCCACAATATTCTTCTTTCCCTGTGAGTGAGTCGTAAGGAAAATGAATTTCCTGGTCTGGGAAACAATCTTACTGTGTTGTTTTGCAGTAGTTAAAGAGATGGCAGGAGGCGGTACTACCTCTGGTATCCTATACAAGTTATTTCCCAAAGTAATAATAACAGCACGAGGCCTAGACTCATACACAGCATGTCGCCTCCACAAGTATGGTTGGCCCAATAATACATCAGCTACATCAAGAGGAGCAACATCACACAATACCTCATCCGTGAATGGCTTGATAGTGTATGGAAGTCGGCACTGCTGGCGGATGCGGAGATCTCTCCCTGGGTGGAGCCACCCGATGGTATACGGCTGCGGGTGTGCTATGGTTGGTAGGCCGAGCCGCTTCACGACGTCTGCTGAAATGAGGTTCTTTTGGCTTCCGCTATCGACGAGAAACTGCAGTGGGGAACCCTTCACCCACATCTGCGACTGGAAGAGGCGCTCCCCCTCCTCTGGATCCTCTGGACCCTCCTTCTGGATCTTGGTGGTGGCAACAATGGCACTGGGATCCGCATCAATGATCCGCTTCCCTTTGTCATTGCCTTTGTCTGGTTCTAACTCAGGATCAGAAAATGCATCTGATTCGGGTGCCTTTAGTTCAGCCACCAAAGACTGTTTGGCCCGACACTCGTTTGTCCTGTGAGTGGGGCTGTTATGAAATTCACACCACTTCCCTGTGTCCTTCTTTGGATTTGTTGTGTTGTTATGAGTCGCATTGCTTTGGCCTTGCCCCTTGTTCTTCGGTTCGGGGGCACCTTTCGGATTCGCAGATCCAAAGTCTCGCTTCTTCTGCTTAAATTTCTGCTCGATCTTGGCGGCATAGCGATATGCCGTGCCAAGCGATGTAATGTCGAGGAAGTCCATTTCCTCCTGAATGTGTTTGTGCAGACAGCCGCGGTACTTGAGCACCAAATGTCTCTCCGAATCTTTAATACCCAACTTTGTGCGCAGGGTATGGAACAGATTCGTCAGTTCGTGCACATCTTGATCCTTTTGTTGCCGCAGCGTGGTCCATTGAATGTATTTGTCCTCATAGCTCCCCACGGGGTAATATTGTTCCTTGATGCCGTCTCGGAACGAATTCCAAGTGGGTGTGGTCGAGAACAGAGAGGGTTCCCCTTCACCCTCTTGCTCACGGTAGGTTTCCCACCAGTCTTTGACATGGGGGGCGGCTTTGAGGAGTGCAAAAATAATCTTTTCTCGGTCAGAGAAGTCATGGACCGAGAAATACCCTTCCAAAAAATTTAACCATCTGTCTACAACGTCTGCATCTATTTTTCCTTCAAACATAGGAATGTCAAAGTTTACCTGTACCTTGAAGGGAGTGGCGCCTACAGAGTGGCTGTTGGATGCAGATGCGCCATATGTGGGCAGTCGTTGAAGGATTTGAGCAAAGTTATCCATCATCGCGTTCCTTTGTTTCTCGAGGGCCTCCTCGAGAAGTATTTTGATAGGATCTCCTGCTCCCTCGTCTTTCTTTTCTTCCGCCATGGGAGGTCGTCGGGGTTTGCGAGGCTGATCTTGCAAGGGTTCAACCAGATCGAGCCCTAACTCCTTATACCCTGACCGCGCTGGGGACATGCAAAGAAAAACAAAGAAAGAGTAGACCCCTCCGATACCTCTGATCCGGATTTATGTAGGAATGCAATAATATGTAAAATAACCATGAACATAGAGATGCAGTGGAAATAATGCTTCATTTCATTAATATCAAATAAAAGAAATATGCTTACAAGCATAATGGAAATAAAATAGCTAGGGTGCTGGTAGCGAATCTCTGAGAAGAGATGTGATGGCTACAGACCTCTAAACTGTGTTACAATGAGGCTCGAGGGCCTATTTATTGTTGAGAAACAATGTAGAATCTAAAACGTCCAAAAACCTAACCGTAGGAGATGAGGCGCCAAAACTGTGGGCGTCCGTTTGGGTAAATTGGTGGTTCAACTTCCCGGGGGCATAACTTTGGCACCCGATCTCCGTTTGACGCGCTCAATAGCTCGTTAGAAAGATCTATCCGAGGACTTCAATTTTTGAACGAGAAACATCGGTCCATGGACCCATGTTGCTCTCCGTTTTCCCAAAAAATGTCGTTTAGGGCCTCAAAACAGCTCCGGAAGTTCAGGACCCGAAAAACTGCTAAAAATAGTAAGTTTTGTTGCAACTTGGAAATTGAAAGAACTAAAGATGGGGTTTCAAATGGAATAGGTGGGTGGCCACCAATATCCACCTGGATCATTAAGCCCCCAAAACGGCTCCGAGAGTGGAGGACCAGAAAACCTGCTAAAAATAGTAAGTTGTGCTGATTGTGAAAAGCTGCAAGAATTGATGGTGCTGGTCCAAATGGAATAGGTGGGTGGCCACCGATATCCACCTGGATCATAATGCAAGGATAGAAACTACACTGGGAAATGTGCAATCCTTTGCCATTGATGTCAAAGGGGGAGGATAGGCAAACATAAGAAGAAATTTTCTTTTGAAAAGCAAGCAGAGGAAGAAAGACACCTCTCAAAATGAAAGACCGGGGGAGGAAGTCTTGGACGAAGTGTTGTTGTCAATGCCAAAGGGGGAGACTATTGGAAATATTTTCATTGATGGCAAAGGAGTAGAGAAGCAGCAGCAATAAGGAAAAGAAGTAGATCAGGTAGTAATGCAGTAAGAAAACATAAAAGAGAGGCAGAGGAGCAGCAGAGAGGAAAAGAGCAACAATAGACCATCAACAAAGGCACCAAAGGTGTAAAGGCAACAAAAAGGAAAAGGCAAAAAAGGTATTGAAAAGGCAAAGGTAGCAAAGGCAACAAAGGAAGTTAAGGAAATAAAGGAGCAAAGGCAACAAAACAACAAAGGCAGAATCATGAATGTGCTGGGCAGAGTCGTGAACGTGCAGCAAGCATGATAATCCCAAGTCGGAGTGAATAAAAAATAGAAGAACAAAGGAGGGCCGGAGATCTTGCATGAATCCTCGGTTAAATCAAATATTGCATTAAGCGCACAGCAGAAGGAGATCGGATTTGAAAGCAACAACGAGTATCGAAGGACAATCGGATTTGCAATACATAGCAAGAACCATAGATATTACACAATCCTCTGTTTGATTAAATATCATATTAATCACATAGTAGAAATAAATCGGATTTTCAAGAAACAATGAGGACCGTAGATCTTGTGCCGATCAACGGTGGAAGATCACATCGCAACCGTGATGTCATCGCATGTCACAGGGTATAGTATTTACAGTTAAGACTTTGCAAGTTAAGTTATTTAACTTGCGATGCGAAGTGGATCGGCAAGGAGACAAGCATGGACCATTGAATCCAACAAATACCAACGGTGGAGATCTAAAGCGCAAATCGCAAATTTTAGCATTTAAGTGTTAAGGCTGTCGCAGGGTAAGTCATTTTGTGTGCGATGCGAAGTGGAGAAGGGACACATGTTTTCATTACACAATATCACAGATCGCACGAAATAAAGGTTAACCTCTAAGTTAAATTGTAAAGTGAGCGAAGTGCGATCGCCTGTGATTGGTGGAAAGTGTTGTGGGACCCTCCAGTAAAGAAGTTCCACCTCTTGTTCGTGAAGAAAGGCAAGTAGTGAGGACCGTTAGATTGTGTAGAAGATCAACAACGGGCAGAAAATCACGAGTTTTCACATCGCAGATGTTAGCAGATATTGCTAAGGCTTCGCAAGGTATGTTAACTTGTTTGCCATGTGGAAAGGTTAGAAAGTTGCAATGCGGTGAAATGGAGGAGCCACGTGTCGGCACTGCGCATTAGTGCACATTGCAGATTTTATGTTTTGTACTTAAGGTTCCCATGGTAAGTTATGTTGGATGTGATGCGATGTGATCGCATATCGCACAAGTGGGAGATACATTCATTGCTAAACATTAAAAGTTGTGGGTAAGTGAAGTGTGATTTATTGTGATTGGTCAAGTATTGTGGGACCCGAAAACCCTTGTTCCATGTATATGTAACGGATTTCTGTTATGTGAGTTCTATTATAAAATATGCACTGTTTGATTGCTAAACATATGTATGTTAATAAAACTTGAAAATTTTAATCCGCTGCGTTAAAAGGGAGTTTATATGGGCCATAACCCACATGTCATAGTTGGAAATATAACTGCGGAAACATAAAAGAGAAAGGGACAACAAGCAGAAGAGGACAAACACACAACAAAACTAAGAAGTTGAAAGAGCTGAATTGAAATATTATTGTAACTGTAAATGTAAATTCATTGATTATTTTATATTGTTTTTTATGCAAAGGCAAGTATCCGTAGGCATAGGAAAAACTCGATGAGTACTATAATGATTACTTCTAATGTAATATCCTAAACTGAATAATGAGGAATCAAATGGGTGAAAGGAAGAGAGTCAGACCTGTTCACTCCATATTCCCTATAGAATGAAAACAATCATGAAGTTATCGTTATAAAAAAGGTAATATCAGTATGTAGAAGGTTACAAAAACATAGCAAGAGAGAGAGAGGGTGCAACAGATTTGAAGAGTGCGAAAGAGGTTAGAAAGCTGCAGAATTGAAAAGAGTAGAAGAATGTAAGAGAGCTACAGAAGGTTGGAGAGTAGAAGAATAAGAGAGAGATTTGATATGAAGTAAAATTTGAAGAGGTAGTAGTGGAGAAGGAGTGTAACAGAGATGACATCCAGGTAATTCAACATTTTAGTTTCACGATGAGTGAGAGGATTGTAGTCTCCTTTCAAGTAGTAGCTTGATAAATTTCCAGTTGTAGCTGGTTGAGGTAGGAGCCTCTTGTGGGTTGTAGCCTACAGAAAAATACATGGAATTTGGTGTTTCTGTTTCAAGTTGTAGCTTAATAGATGTCCAGCTGGAGTTGGTTGAGGTAGGAGCCTCCTGTGGGTTGTAGCCTGCATAAAATAGATGGGAGTTGGAGCTTCCTTGCAAGTTGTAGCTTGCAGAATTTGAGGTAGTAGCCTCATGTAGGTTGGATCCTACAAAAAATCAGTGGTGAGAGGGAGTTAGAGCTTGCCTTTTCATCACAACAATAATAATATGTGGTTTTCTCCCTTATGGGTTTCCACTTATATATGTTATCTATGTGCTTGATGATTATGTGTTGATGTGATGTATTAATATGTTTAATTACTTGCTCTACACACATTAAGTTTGTTGATTCATTATGTATTAAGATGCTTATGAACTAAAGGTGTAATTTAGTTGAATGAAAAGAGTTTTAAATGCCCATGAATGTACTAAATTGATTCACCACCCCTCTCAGTTTAGCTAAAAGCTCATCACTTCTATGCCAGATAACATGAGATACTGGCAGGTTTTTGGTAGTGATAAAAAAATCGAAAGATTCCTACAATCTAAACATGAATTTGAAGACAGTAATATAGACATGGATTATGAGGAAGACAGTCTTACTGATGAACAAATTACTGAGGAAAAACAAAATGTTGTTCTAGAAAATGTTGTTCTAGATGTAAATACCGATGTAAATATTCCAGCTAACAAAATTGTACATAATACAGAAGATAAAAAAGACCTGGAAAAAGAAGAATTTGAAATACTCCAACTCAAAGACAATAATATTCCTAGAGGGCTGGTCTCTTTAGAGGAATTATTTGACTTTAATGATGTGGCAAAGAAACCCAAAATGGAACCAACTGGTACAAACATTGAGGAATGTAATATAGGCACTGAAAAGAAGCCCAAAATCATAAAATTGTCTAAATCTCTGCCTATTATTACAAAGAGAAGATATATAGCCATGTTCAAATACTTCATTGATGTGTTTGCATGGATCTATGAGGATTTGAAGTCTTACGATACAAGCATCATTCAACATAAAATTCCAATTAAAGAAAATAAAAATCCATTCAAACAGAAATTGTGAAGAATAAATCCTGTTTTGATGCCTTTAGTTGAGAAAGAAATTAAAAAGATGTATGAATCAAAAATCATAGTACCACTCAGATACTCCAAATGGGTTTCCAATATTATCCCAACTAGAAAGAAAAAAGGTGAAATTAGACTCTGTATTGACTTTATAAATCTTAATAAAGTATCTCTTCAGGATAATTACCATTTACCAAAAATGGATCACATATTGCAAAGGGTAGTGGGTTCCAGTATGATATCTTTGTTAGATGGTTTTTCTGGTTACAATCAAGTGTTAGTACACCGGATGACCAACATAAGACAACTTTTACAACTCCTTGGGGGACTTTCATGTATGTGAAAATTCCCTTTGGATTGATGAATGTTGGAGCTACCTTTCAAAGGGCCATGGACATTGCATTTGTTGATGACATTGGCCACTTTATTGTGATTTATTTGGATGACATCATTGTGTTTTCTAAAACTGATGAAGAACATTTAGCACTCTTAAGAAGAGTTTTTGAAAAATGCAGAAAATTTGGAATTTCCCTAAATCCTAGGAAAACATTATTTGGATTAGAAGAAGGAAAATTGTTAGGCTATATTATCTCTCAGGATGGAATCAGAATTGACCCTAGCATAATTGAAGGAATATTAAAAATCAAGCATCCCAGAAATCTAAAAGAACTCCAATCATTCATTGGTAAAATCAACATCCTAAGGATATTTATACGAAACTTAGCAGAACTTTTAAGGAACATTACCAATATGCTCAAGAAACAATCAGAAATAAAATGGACCATAGAAGCAAAACCGTCTTTTGATTTAGTCAAGCTAGCACTGAAAAAATCCCCAGTACTAATTAGTCCAGATTTTACTAAAGATTTCATCATTTTTTCTTTTTCTTCTGAACATACCATTGTTGTTGTTTTATTATAGAAAAATAGTGAACGACATGAGCAGCCAATAGCTTTTTTCAGCAAGGCATTAAGAGATGCATCATTGAAATATAATATCATTGAAAAATAGGCTTTTGCTTTAGTTAAAGCATTGAAATATTTTGGATTCTACATTATACCTTCACACATCATTGCTTATGTTCCAAATGCAGTTGTAAAAGATATCTTAACACAAAACAGTCCTGATGGAAAAAGAGGAAAATGGATTGTAGTGATAAAATATGATTTGGAAATAAAACCTACCAATTTGATTAAAGGCCAAGGATTAATTGATGGCAGAATATAACTTTCACGCTCTAGACATCAAAATGGTACACTCATTAGATGATCAAAAGGAACTGGTGACTCCACCGATTGATGAAGCATTCCTGAATTCTCCATGGTATGCTGATATTTTATACATACCATCAAATCTGAATGCTCCTCTTGGCTTGTCTAAAACAAAGGCTAGATTTCTGAACCTTAAAGCTGTTAAATTCTACATTTTGGACAACATTTTGTATTGGAAAGATATTGGAGGTATTTTGCTTAAATTTTTATTGAAGGATGATGCAGATATATTAATGCAGGAGTTCCATGGAGGTGACTGTGGTGGCCATATTTATTGGAAAACCACTGCTAACAAGATCATGAGAACCAATTTTTATTGGCCCAACCTTTTTCCCGTTGTCCATAAGATGGTTACTACCTTTCATAAATGTCAAATATTTGAAGGAAAGAGAAAGCTATTTCCCTTACCCCTGAAACCTATTTCTGTGGAAAGCCCTTTCCAGCAATGGGGATTAGACTTCATAGGTGAAATTCACCCCCTATCCTTTGCCCAACATAAATGGATACTCACTTCTACATATTATTTCACCAAGTGGATAGACGCCGCCCCTTCTAGAAACCAACATCCTTTCCAGATCTGGTTGTCTTAGAAAAATCATTACAAACAATGTTGTAGCCTTTAAGTCCAAAAAGATGGTTTATTTCTGTCATAGGTACCATATAACATTGGGGAATTCAACAACCAATTTCCCTCAAGGTAATGGAATGGCTTAATCTTAAAATAAAATCCTGGTGAACATCATTAAAAAATTTCTGGAGGAGAATAAGAAATCATGACACAATAAGTTGATCAACGCTCTTTGGGCTGATAGGTTCACCACAAAGAAATCAATTGGCATGTCTCCATACCAATTGGTTTATGGAATGGATGCAGTGTTTCCTTCTTCCTTGGGAGATCCAGTAATGAAGATAGTCCAAGAGATTCAAATTGAACCAAATGACATTCAAAGGAGGATAAATGAGACCATTTAGCTACAGTAGTCCAAAGAGGAGGTTTACAACAGAACACAAGTAATTCAAGAGAATATCGAAAATATCTTTGACAAGAGAACCAAGGCCAATTATTTCAACTTAGGAGATAAATTTCTGAAATGGGATTCCAGAAGAGAGGATAAAGGAAATCATGGAAAGTTTGATAATATTTGGCAAGGGAAAACAGTGGAAAACATCAAATCATGATGTTAGATGAGTCATTTGATTTTTGAATTTGGTTTGGGGGGAGATTGTAATGAGAAACAATCCTATTATGGAAAGTGGTTCACTGAGTTTCAAGTGACTCATTTAAATGATACATATGAATGGAAAACAATGGAAAACATTAAATCACGATAAAGGAAAGCCATCACCAGGATAACACAACACATGAATCATGTAGATAGATATTTTTATTGATGCTCCAGCTTGAAAAATAACAAAAGATCCAAATCAAAAGTGCTTAAAAAACTAGGGTCAAACCCCTAATATTGAATAAAATGTTGTATTTAAACTATTTGCAACCAATTTTCGTATCAAAACGACAATCTGTTCACTCATCACAAAGTAACTGAAATTTGACATGTGCATCTCATGCATGGACACTGTGTAACAAATTTTTAAAACATGTCTAAAGACATTATAAAGTCGTCATTCAGTGTAATGACTTTTTAACAAATTTCTAAAGTCATTATAAAGTCGTTATTCATGCTGCAACGGTCTGTTGTGCTGGAAAATTTGATACTACTAAGTTGTTCTGATACACTAGATCTGTTGATGTAGATAAAATGCTGAGCTTCATGTTTGGTCACCATGCTGAGTTGTCATCCTCCCTGGAGCCTACATAAATCTCCCATTTCTTTTGATTCAAAATCTTAGTTCTGTTCAAATTTCTGTAGACTTCATCGATCTCAGTGTACTTCACAAATGTTGGCCTCAGCTGAAAGATGTGCCTAATTTCGTGATGTATGAATACATCATTGTTGATAACTTCATAAAATTATTTCCCTGTCATGGTGTTCTTCATATTTGTATGCTTGGATGTATCCTTTGAAATCTCTGTGAGCCTTTTTACATAATCTGTCCTAGGCATCAACTTATCATTTATAACAAATAAGGAAGGCAATCCCTTTTTGTTTAGTGGCTCAATCCTATTGAAAAATATACTTACTCCAATCTCCAGTTGATAACATCTTTCTTCTAGATGTGTAACTAGACTCTTCTTGTTCAACACCCTATTTACCTCAAGTATGGTGGTTGTTCTATCTGCTACTTGTAGTTGCTCTAATTCATGAATGCTTTTAGAATTTAGGAATCTGATGATATTGTTGGCAGTTTGGGGCTTATCCCCAAGTTCATAATTTTATTTTTCAATGGAAACTTTCACTACATCAATTAAATCCCTTTGTTCAAAAATTATTTGAATTGATGGCCATATATCATTCACCGATTCAACTATATCCAACCAAATAATTTGTTTAACTCTTCCTACCATGCTTCCAATTGAGGAATCCTGAAGGGACTTCTGTAAACCTTCAATTAAATTTTTTCTAATATGCAACTATGTGGCATGTGCTAAATATTTCCTTTTAAACTTCTCTGGTAGGTTAGTGAGTTGGTCTTGTAGCTTTTTAATTTCTGATGTCTGTAAGGACATGTTCTCCATGGATTTAGCTAACTGCTCAGTGCCTTCACCTGGTGTACCTATTGTTGTTGTAGATGATGTAATCACTGTAAGAGGGACTACCTGCAGTGGAATCATGGTCTTAGTTGCTTCTTTTGTTGCTTCCTTCACTGCATCTCTTATTGATTTTTGTCTTTATTTTATCATTTTCTCCATCTCACTCTCCATTTTCTTAAGTTTTTATGCTTGTTCGATGATCAATTGCATCATTTCTTCCTTCTGTGTTTCATTTGCTTCTATCTCCTTGGCCATAGGATCTTTTGTCACTGGAATCTTGAGCTGCCTTCTCAAAGTAGCTATGTATGCATTCTTCTTCCTCACCAATGCTTCTACCACTGCTATGTTTGATGGATTGTACTCGAGTTTCATCACTAAATCCTCCAGAGATTTAATCCTTGAGTCTTTTTCCATGGAGGAGATATTTTTCACCTTCAACTATGACTGTGTGTTGGATAATGTCACCTGCAACTTTGAGAGACTCATGGCTATACTAGTTAGGGTGGAGGAGATCATTTCTCCTGTCTGCTTCTGCATTTCCATTTGGGCTATTGGATGAATGTTATTTATATCAAACTCAAAAGAGGTATTCTTGTAGTCTGCTGAAGTTTTGGGTTGAGGGATTTGTGCTTCTAAGAAGGCCATCTTCATTCTCCCCTTTTCAGAGTCAAAATATGAAAGAAGCCTACTTTGGGAGTTGCTTTTTTGTTTCCAAAACTGATTATATGTGTTGGTATTAAGAACCTCATTCCTTATTTTGATCTCCTTGAATGTATCATAGATATCATCCTCTTGTTGCCCTACAGTGGTAGTAGAAGTTGGAGTCTTCACATTCTGCTGTTGGAAAGGCACAATGGCAGAGGATTTTGAGAAAATTGTTTGGCCATCTGCTAGAGATGAGCTTGGTGAATCTATGATTGTGATAAATATCTACTTATCTTTATCACTACCTTAGTCAATTTCCATGTGGATTCTGGCCCTCTTCCTATATTTAATTTTGAATTCTTTAGTGGAGGGATCAATATCCATGTCTGTTTGATCTTCCCTAGTCCTCTTGATTCCTACTTCCTTTTCTGGTTCTTTTCCTTTATCTGTTCTTTCTTGTGGAGTTTGTGTTTGAATTTCTAAAGTAGAGATGACCTGCTCTTCTGCCTCTTGGAGTGTGTTAGCTGCCCATTCTTCTTTATCCATATACTTCTCTATCTCCAATATGTGAGTATGAATGTAGGGAGTGGACTTGTTCTCCACCCTCTTCTGAGGAGATGATCCCCATTGGATCATAGGACCAAGTGAAGCTATGTGTGAACTTCATCTCCTTTAACATTTTATCTGCCTCATCCCCTACTTCTCTGCTATTGCAAATAAATGGACCAATTTGTGATTTGATCTTGAATTGTGACTTCTTCTTGGAAGAGACAAAATGAAACTCATCTGCATTTATCATTTTTCTGATATATTCAAGTGAAAAAATTCTCATAGAGAGATACTTGGGCAGTTTATAGGGGGCCAATTCACTACCATAAACCCTGATCTCTGTGTAGTTTTGGTAGAGGTACCAATCTGTTATTCTGATCTGCTCTGTCAACTGCATCACCTTATTTATTTCCTCACTAATCCTTGGCTCTGTAGTACTTTTGAGTGCACTGATTGTTGGATGAATAAACAAGTCTACAAAGATTTTGTAGGAGTAAATATTCTGCTCCTTCATCAATAAAGTAGTCCAGAAAATCACTGATTGGGGTTGAGAATCATCATTTAGTTTCATCATATCCAATTTAAAACTGATGGATTCGAAATAAACAAACATGTACACCAACACAAAGGTGTATTTGAAAAATTATTTTGTCTAAAACCTTAGGAATTGTTCATGAATTGCATCTGCAAGAAAATATGCATAGTTGAACAAGATTTTGGGCTGAACATCTGAGGAAAGAATAGAAAAGAAGGAAATCATGGCTTCATCCACCCACTAATAATTGTGATACCCCAATAAATAAGATAAGGCAGTGATAATGTGTTTGGTCCTATCAGGAAAGATGGATGAAGGGTATGGGGAATTCTTGGTAGGCATTGGGACATTTGTGGCCAAGAATAATTCTAAGGTTTTGCCCCTGCTAGCAAAGTCAAGTTTCTGGTATAATTCTCTCAGGGCTTCATATGAAAAGGGAATGTTATTCTCAACAATGGGGGCCTGCATCATTTCTTGAATGGATTGGGCACTGATGGAAATAGTATTTCTCATGCAGTGTTCACTATGGCTCTTTGGTTTATGTCATAACATGATTTACATTTTTTGATTAGTTCAGGGAAGTTATGGGTTTTTGGAAAAATGAAATAAGGAAGCTTGGTGTCCCAAAGGCCTATATCATCTACTTCTTGAATAAATTTATCCTCGAGCCAGCAGTAGACATCGAACAAGTCGAATTCAGACTCTGTCTCATGGATCTTGTAATATCTATCAGCCAGGGGTATGTGATCTAAGTCTACCTAAGGATAGACCATGGGATTTAAAGGTTGTTGGTCTGCCTTTGGAGGCACCTTATGTCTTCTGTAAATCAGTTCTTGACTGATAATGAATAATGGGATGATAGAAGGGGTAACAGAGAAAGGGAAATTTCCACAGAATAAGATTCAGGGAAGGGAAAAATTAAAAAGAACAGGGGGAAGATTATAATAGAATATTGATTGAAACAATAGAGACCTGATAATTTCTCCTTGATAAGCATGGTCCTTTCTTCAATTGTGGTTCTCTGGTTTCTCTGCAAATTCAAAAATTGCAACAATTTGACAATAACAAATAGCGTAAACTTTGTCATTAAACCGCATTTAATCTTTATTACTGCGATCTGGTGGTCGTTGATTAGGCGCGGGTCCGTTGGATAACAAACTGGCCATTAATGGGATAACGCCTATGTTGGAGGGAGGTGATGGGATTGGATGGAGGGAAAAGGTGGGAGCGGACGTGGCACTAACGGTCAGTTGAAAATTGAATAAGAGTGACAGTTTTGACCATGGTGAAAACCAATTTTCGAAGGAAGGCAAGTGTGGTGAGTGGTAACTGAGCGGGGGGGGGCGAAATAGTTTGGAGGTGACATGTAGAGGGAACGACGGTAATAGATACCACTCGTTTCGGACCCCCCCCTCTCGTTGTTAAACTTCAGAGGCTGAGGGGGGCTGAAAGGCGACGGGGGTCGTCAGATGTGGCTTGCTAAGTGGAGATGATGGGAAAGTGTAGGGAGTTTAGTGCTTGACATGATGTGCGATGCGATGGTGGGGTCCAGAAATATGAATGTCGAGGGGTAGAGTAGACTTTAGGATAAATGGAAATATGAAGGTTTAGGGGGTTGCGATAAAGGGAAAATATGATCGTCAGGGGTTTTGAATAATAATCATAATAATGTGATGATTTAATATAAATCAAAACCTCTCACTTAGTGAAAAATTTCATTCTCCAATATTTATAAATAAAACATCTTTTGTCCCTTTGGTATTTTCTTCCACCATAAGAAAATGCAATTTTATGTTGTGCTTTGTGGAATACTCTTCACACTTGCCTTCCATTCTTCCTCTTCAACATATATACCTACCCAAACTAATCATCTAACATTTTTTCTTCTTTTTCAGGGTGCATTTAGACTAGCAAACCCTTAAAACATTTTTTCTTTTGAATTTCGAACCTAACACCTATTGTTATTTCATCCATTGACTCAGTTTAAATTGTTGAGCCAATTTCATTTTCTACCTATCTACTGATAAGCCAAGATTAGACAGTTTGGAAAATTTTATTTTCTAACCTATCAACAGAAATTGAAAAATGTCCAATCATGATTAAACTATCTTACTGGACACTCCTATCTAATGAGTAGTGGCATTTAAACTTGCAGCACTTTCAGTTATATTCTCTTTTCCTATTTTTATACCCTCTTTTCTTTCTTCTTTTTTCATATTTTTTTTATTTGAAATAATTTGAATTTTAAAAAGCCTTTCAATATGAAAACATGCAAGAAATATGAAGTATCTAATCACCTTGAGATCCTATAATTTATAGGGTACTAACAGAACACTCACAAGGCATACTAGCTTGCTCATTCAAAAGGACAATTTTACTTCTCTCTCATGTTGACAGCTAAAGCCAAGGCACATATTTAAGTAAAATGAAAACCAGGTCGTATTATGGATGGGACTCCTACACCAAATGATGTGAAGCCTAGTTGGGACTTTATATTGGGGAGCTCCCCTGTACATTAGTGGTATCCAACACTGTCAACGTAACCTATAGTCATTCCTTGCTTAAATTTTATTAATTATTGTATTTTTTTAATAAAAATGTTTTTTCACATTTTTCCATTAATATATTTTATTAATCATAATATTTTTTTGATAGATTAATTATTAATTGTAGCCAACCTTTTTTTCATAAGACTATGTTATCATGTACCACTATTTTATTAGCAATTTGATTCCCCCTCCACTAAGGTTGTGGTCCTTAAATATCACACTTAAGATAGCTAAATTATATGATCTCATTCACCCCATAAGGGTTCTTTATTTTTTGCATAAGAGTTAGGTAGTAAGAAGCAATACTACATATTACAATTATTTTATTTTTATTCTATTTATTTTTTATGTTATATATATATATATATAGTTTGTTTGTTTAAAAAAAAATAATAGTTTTATTTTTATTATTTTTCCCTAAATTGGTATTTTGAATAATTTTTTATTATATTTATGTTATAATTTTGTATAACACATATATATTCAATTTTTTTATTTTTTTTAATTATATTTTTTCTCTTTTTTTCCTTTTTTTAATTAATAACATTTTACTTTATGTTTAATTTTTAATTTTTAAATTTGTAAGACAATGTTTTTTTTTTAATTTTTATACCTAGCAAGGTAGTGTAATCAATTTGGGTCATATTATTTCCAAAGTTTATTAAATTTTTGGTAAAAGTAAATATTAAATTTATTTTTTTGGAAATTGAACATTATTTTTGAATTTTGAAAATTTGAATTTCTAATTTTTGATTGGTTGATGACTAATTAATGTGGTTTCAATTAAATTTTTGAGAATAAAAAATTTTTAAAGAAAAAAAATGAAACTTCTAATCGCCAAGCGTTCTCATAAATTAATTATCGATTTTTTTTCCAAATTTATGGATTTTTCCATAATTAATATTTTTTTTCCAAAAGAAAAAAAAAATTTCCACTAATTTTCGAGCTTTTACTAACTATGGATTTTCTTCATATTTTTTCCTGGCTGATTTATATTATTGAATGGACTTGCTTCAATCATTTTCCTCAATAAACCTTAGCTATATTATGTGTTTTCACAATTCAATTTTAAATCATGATGCTATATAAATAATAAAATTTAAGTTAAAAGTACATTAAATTAGATTTTCTCTTTTGTCTTCATAATTTTAATCATAACTTAAAAATATAAAATACAAAATTAATTTTTAGGAATATTTAGCACTCACACTTAAGCCTTTGTGTAACTATATTTTATTATTTTAAAATACTAGACATTGTAATTTTTTATATTATATCTTTTATTCCAAATGAATTCTTTGTCAGGCCATTAAGACTACACAAGATACTTCATATTAATTTGATTTTTTTGACATAGAAATTCTACAATATATTTAGTAATTGTTGTTTAATTAGGATGAGTATAAATTTAAAGTTAGATAAATAGCTTATCACAATCATTAAATTTTTTAAAAAATATTTATTTTATTTATATTGTATAAATAAATTATTTAATATAAATATACTAGACATTTTAATTTCTCCTCCTTATTTGGTCCCATAACCTACAGATGGAATAAAATGTGTGCAAAAACATTTCAATAAACTCTTAACTTTTATAACAAAGGATGATGCTAGGGCTAATATTTCATCCAAAATTATCTATGAACCTGTCTCTACTTTGCTCCAAAGTTATCTAGTCCATTAATTACTTTTGTTACTTCCCTTAGTCATATTTAAATGGTGTTTCATTATTATATTTATGAATTTTTTCGAGCATTCACTAATTACTATCAATTACTTTTTGTATAAAACGCAGATACTAACCAGCAATGGTGCATATTACACTTGTTTTATAATTTTTTTCTTTTTTCTTTTTTAGTATATTTTTTTTTCTTCTAGTTTTTTTACTTTTTTTAATATTGATTTTAACATAATTATATTTTTTTATTTATTTTTTTCTTTTAATTTTTGTTTTAAATTAAATTTTGCTTGTCTTAAAGTTTGTTTCCAATTTAGTTTTATTTCTAACAAAGTATTATTGTTTTCTTATTTTGACCCTCGTTTTTTTAAAGTTGTTTTTAATTTTTTTTAAACATTTTTTTTTTTACTTAAAATTTTACGTGAATCTGTTGAGATTTTTCAGTTTTATTAAAATAGGCAAAAATCTCAGTAGATGACAAAAATTAGGAATTTGTTGCTAGATTAGCTCCAGGTTGTTGGGAGGGAGTTAATGCATCCTAAATTTGATGTGAGAGGATTTATGAGGCAGTTAGATTCTCCTTGCTATAAAACAGGTATCCATACGGATTGTTTTGAGAGTGTGAGAGTTTTGTAATCTCCTGTTTGATTAATAAAATTGCCGATGCCTATGTTGTGTGGACGTAGCCCATATTGGTTGGGTGAACCACGTTAATTGTTGTGTCTTCTGTGTATGGTTTATATGCTATGTTTGTCTTTGATTTTCTGCTGCACACTGTTAGTATAACAATTGGTATCAGAGGGCGCAGCGGAGGAGGGACGGGCCCAAGTCTGCTGTGGATTGAACGTCCTGCGTGCAGTTGGAGCTGTTGGACCGACTGGTGCGTGGATCGCTGCTGGTGGTATTCACTTGCGTGCTGGAGGTGGAGCGCAAAGGCTGTGTGAGTTACTGCCTCGGATAAAATTGCTGTGGAATACCGTGAACGATGACCGAACCGTGGGCTGGGTAGTGTTAGCGCTGTTCTAATGTGCAGAAGCCGAGTTTGAAAGGAGTTGAGTGCTGGAGTTGTGAGTTGACAGCGTTAATGTTTGCTCTGCATTAATATTTAAACCGTGACAAACAGTAAGTCGTTGACCATTTAACCGAGAACTGATATTTCATTAAACGTTTTGAAATGGGTCAAATCAAATCGATTTTCATTTTACCTCTATTCAAATGCCTTTCTATTTATTTGGCATATATATTTTAAATCGATTATAATGGTGGCATATTTAAAAGAAAAAAAAAATCGATTTGTTTTTTTTTAAATGCCATTTGTATTAAAAAGAAAAAAAAGGGAAGTCGATTGGTTCTATATATGATATTATAATTATATCATATATTGTTTTTAAATTGTAATATGCCATGATATTACAAGGCAAGGGCTTTTTCCATTTGAATCAATTTGTAATATTAAATTGCCATTTTCATATGGTATGAACTGAAAGGCATTTTAAAGGTGAAGGGTATATTTTTCTCTAAGGGCATTTTTTATTAAAAAGGGAATTCTTCATTAAAAGTTGGGTTCTGGAGATTATTGTGTTTTTGCTAATACAAGATGGCGAAAACTCAAAGTGCCCGTTTTGAAATTGAGAAGTTTAATGGCAAGAATAATTTCGAGATCTGGACGGTTAAGATGCACGATCTGCTGATTCAACAAGGCGTGGCGAAAGCGCTGTTGGGGAAAAGCAAAAATCCTTCTTCCTTGACGGAGGATGAATGGGATGAGTTGGATGACAGAGCTCTGAGCACAATTCGGTTATGTCTGGCGGATGACGTTCTGTTCAACATTGTGTCAGAGAAGACCGCCGCAGGCTTGTGGTCGAAGCTTGAGAAGCTCTACATGATGAAATCCTTGACAAATCGGATTCTCCTGAAGCGGCAGCTTTATGGTTTGCGGATGAAGGAAGGTACCTCGATTACTGACCATCTGAATGTTTTCAATACTCTATTGGTACAATTACAAAGTCTAGATGTAAAATTTGATTCAGAGGATAAGGCAATAACTCTATTGTTTTCATTGCCCGAATCGTGGGATCACTTTGTTACTTCCATAAGCTTTAGTACTGCATACATCCTTGAATTTGACGATGTGGTTGGAGCTTTGTTGTCCGAGGAAACCAGGAAGCGGTCGAATGCTGACACCTCTACATCAGAGGCAATGATGGCTAGAGGTCGATCTAGAGAAAGACACTCCGGGGGTAAGCATAGCAACTCTCGTTCAAAGTCTAAAGGAAAGAAGACAAAGGTGAAGTGCTGGCATTGTGGGAAAGCTGGACACCTGAAGAAGGATTGCTGGAAGCGAAAACAATCTTCTAAAGAAGCTTCATCGACAGAGAAGAAGGAAGCAAACACAACAGATACAGGTTCGACATCTGGTTCAGGTATGAGCGACGAAGTGTTGTCTGTTAATATGTCAAAACATGATCAACATTGGTTGTTAGATTCTGGGGCATCTAACCACATGTGTATCCATAAAGACTGGTTTAAGACGTATAGATCTGTTGATGATGGCGTCGTGTACATGGGTAATGATGTTACTTGCAATATTGTTGGGATAGGAAGTATACAACTGCAAATGTTTGATGGCACAACTAAATTGTTAACAGATGTGAGACATGTTCCAGACTTAAGAAAAAATTTAATTTCTTTAGGAGCATTGGATACGAATGGATATAAAACTGTAATTCAAGGTGGAGTTATGAAAATCTATAAAGGTATCTTACTAGTAATGAAGGCTAAGAAAGTAGGAAATCTGTTTCAATTAGAAGGAAGAATAGGGTCAGATCATGTGTCTACGGTGTCTGAACATGACAGTAGTTCCATTCGCCTATGGCATCAAAGGTTGGGCCATATGAGCGAAAGAGGGTTAAAGATTTTGGCTGATCGCAAATTACTTCCTAATCTAAAGTCTGAAAAGTTATATTTCTGTAAGTATTGCTTGTTTTGAAAACAAAGTAAACAAAAATTTAAAACAGGCAAACATACTAGTAAATGGATACTTGATTATATTCATTCAGATGTTTGGGGTCCAGCCCCTACAGCGTCATATGGTGGCTCGTCATATTTTGTATCGTTTATTGATGACTTTTCTAGGAAGGTGTGGGTCTACATGTTGAAAAGAAAGTCTGATGTTTTTTCAGTTTTCAAGCAGTTTAGAGCATTGGTAGAAAACAACACTGGTAGAACAATAAAATGTTTAAGAACTAACAATGGTGGTGAGTTTACTTCCAAGGAGTTTGACAGCTATTGCAAGGATGCAGGGATCGAGAGACATAAGACCACGGTTTATACTCCTCAGCAAAATGGAGTTGCTGAACGCATGAACAGGACTCTTTTGGAGAGAGCAAGGAGTATGCTGAGTAACGCCGGGTTGCAAAAGGAGTTGTGGACGGAAGCGGTGGCAACAACTTGTTATGTGATAAACCGATCTCCATCGACGGCGATAGACTGCAAGATTCCGCAAGAGGTATGGAAAGGACACCCTTGTGACTATTCTAAACTCAGAGTGTTTGGTTGTGATGCATATGCTCTAGTGCTTAAACATCAGCGAACTAAGTTAGATCCAAAGTCTAAAAGGTATATCTTTGTTGGGTATGGTGTTGGAACAAAGGGATATAGATTGTGGGATCCTACTACCCGCAAAATCATCATCAATAGAGATGTAAAGTTTAATGAATCCTCTCTTGTACAGTTAGATGTAGATAGTAAATTGAAACAGGATGATGTATTTGGTTTTCAGCACATTCAGTTTGACAGCACTTCTAATGATAGTCATGATGACCATAGTTCAGATACTAGTCATGAACAGGTTTCAGAATCAGAACATGAACAGGGTTCAGGTTTAGATCATGAACAGGTCTCAGATACTGATCGGCAAGAAGTTCCTACAGATGGTAGTCACCAATTGCGAAAGCACCAGAAACATCCTTAAGGAGGTCGACAAGAATCAAACGGCCACCGAGAAGGTATGATGATTATGTTACTTCAGTTGCTTTGACAGCTAACGATGATGAACCTCTGTGCTATCAGGAAGCTATAGAAGGTTCGAAAAGTGACAAGTGGAAAGCAGCCATGAAGGACGAAATGATGGCCTTGAGTAAGAACGGCACATGGGATCTGGTTGAGCTTCCGAAAGGCAGGAAAACTGTGGGGTGTAAATGGGTTTTCAAGCTGAAACGGGGTGTGAATGATACGGAGGACAGGTACAAAGCACGACTGGTTGCAAAAGGGTTTTCTCAGAAAGCCGGTATTGACTTTGATGAGATTTTTTCACCAGTGGTTAAAATTTTTTCAATTAGAATTGTGTTAGCATTAGTGGCTTTGCTTGATTTAGAGTTGCAGCAATTAGATGTTAAGACTGCATTTCTACATGGAGACTTAGATGAGGAAATATATATGGAACAACCAGAAGGGTTTGTTCAGCATCGCAATAAGAAATTTGTCTGCAGGCTCAAGAAGTCATTGTATGGTCTGAAGCAGTCGCCTCGACAATGGTACAAGAAGTTTGATTCTTTCATGTCGAGTCAAAAATATATAAGAAGTGAATATGATCATTGTGTTTACTTTAAGCAGTTAAGTAATGGCATGTTCATTATCTTAGTGTTGTATGTTGACGATATGCTTTTAGCAAGCAAAAGCATTGAATAAATCAACAGGTTGAAGATTCAGATGGCAAGGACATTTGATATGAAAGATCTAGGAGCAGCAAGACAGATTTTGGGCATGGAGATTTTCAGAGACAAGAGCAATGGTAAGCTGTGGCTATCACAACAGAAGTATATTGAGAAAATACTTGTGAGGTTTGGTATGAACAATGTGAAGCCTGTGTCAGTCCCTTTAGCTTCCCATTTTAAGCTTTCTTCCAGTTTATGTCCTAATACAGATGAAGAAAAGGATTATATGTCTCGAATTCCATGTGCTAATGTAGTAGGATGTTTGATGTATGCGATGGTTTGTACTCGACCAGATATTTCACATGCAGTTGGGGTTGTCAGCAGGTATATGGAAAATCCGGGTAAAGAACATTGGTCAGCAGTGAAATGGGTGCTTCGGTATTTGAGAGGCACAAGTAGTTATTGTATCACTTACAATAAGAGTAGTGAATTTGTTTGCGGGTATGTTGATTTTGATTTTGCAGGTGATTTGGATAAGAGAAGGTCAACTTCAGGGTATGTCTTTACTCTTGCAGGTGGAGCTATTAGCTGGATGTCAAAGCTACAAAACATTGTTGCTTTATCCACTACTGAAGCAGAATACATTGCTGCTTCGCATGCTTGCAAAGAGGCAGTTTGGCTGAAAGGTTTGCTTGGTGAGTTTGGTAGGTTACAGGATAACATCAAGTTACTGTGTGATAGTCAAAGTGCAATACATTTGGCTAAGAATCCGGCCTATCATAGTAAATCAAAGCATATACCAATAAAGTACCATTTTGTAAGACAGGTTATCACTGAAAGGGGAGTCTCTCTTGAAAAGGTGCATACAAAGGAAAAACTGTGCAGACATGTTCACGAAACCAGTTTTGTTAGAGAAGCTGCGTTGGTGTTTGGCTTCTCTTGGCTTGCAGAAAAAATAAATAATAAAGAAACAGGGCATCAGGCTAATTGTTGTCAAGGTGGAGATTGTTGAGATTTTTTCAGTTTTATTAAAATAGGCAAAAATCTCAGTAGATGACAAAAATTAGGAATTTGTTGCTAGATTAGCTCCAGGTTGTTGGGAGGGAGTTAATGCATCCTAAATTTGATGTGAGAGGATTTATGAGGCAGTTAGATTCTCCTTGCTATAAAACAGGTATCCATACGGATTGTTTTGAGAGTGTGAGAGTTTTGTAATCTCCTGTTTGATTAATAAAATTGCCGATGCCTATGTTGTGTGGACGTAGCGCAGATTGGTTGGGTGAACCACGTTAATTGCTGTGCCTTCTATGTATGGTTTATATGTTGTGTTTGTCTTTGATTTTCTGCTGCGCACTGTTAGTATAACAGAATCGTTATTTTTAGAAAAAAACATCAAATATTATAATTTTTGGACATAAAATTTATAAATTTTGTTATTTTCTTTTTCCATAAAAATCCTCATTTGACATTGCATTTTTAGCAAAAAAACCTCAAAATATGTATTTTTTTAATTATATCTATATGCTCCTAACTTTATTTCTTTTTTCTGAATAAGTCTATTTCTATTTATATAACATAATAATACATGGCGACCGCAGCCTCAGCTAAGTGAGCCTGAGAGCTAGGTATAAGCTATCAAAAAAACATGATTCTAGACTTCCCCTGAGGGGGAAACCAGTCCCTTAGATAATTGTCTTACCGCCCACTTAAGGGAAATCGGCATTAAGTTTAGAAAATAGACAACATTTTTCATTCTTAGCAAAAGAGAGATTATCAAAAAAATAAAAATAGACCCATGAGACCTGGGCGTCGGAGCCATATTCCCGCAGAGGTTATCGTGTTTACTTATCATTTGCAGAAGAGGGAGGTTCCTCCTCGATGAGGCACCTGTATTTGCTGCAGTGGTTGTCATCTTCATCTTCAGTTGCTACACAGGTGGCTTTTCCAGCTTCATCATGCAGCTTTTCCTTGGTTTCGTCCCTTTGACCAGTCTTGCTAGCACTTTCCATCCCCGGCAGAGCTCTCTCATTCTTGAAGTTGTCTTTGTCCTTAGGGTTCCGCTGAACAGGCACGCCTGAAGTGGTAGAGCTTGCTGCTTCCTTCCAGAGGGTGACCGTGATGAAGGCGGTGATAACAGGTTTTTCCATGGTGCAAGAGAATTGAAACTCAGCTCTGTGGGTGGTTTAGCGGAGGGAAATTTGGGCGGGTGCTATAGGGTGAACTTCTTGGGTTGTTGGTTTTCGAATATCCCTCTCAGGGCTTTCCGGTGCCCGAGGCAGACAGTAAGATTAGCTGTGATGTTCACAAAGATGGCATGAGCATGTTTATATTAACTTAACATAACTTGATGGAATGCGATAGAGAATTACCTCTTTGATAATCTTAGGGTCCCTTGGAGAGCGCTAGGCAGCGAAACAAGAGTTCTTCTTCACCGGCTCAAAATCTTAGTCCTGCAATCAGTCAAAGCACCCGTGTAATTTCTAACATAACATATATCCTATCAATCAAGTCAATATATAATGAACTTATAAATTATACACATCTCAGCCATTCATATCATAATATGTAAATGTTCAAACAATAATGAAAATATTAAGCATTGAATGGACAAAACGAACAAGTTCTATTGATTTTGAAAGAAGGAGGATTACAACCATCGGTTGTACCAAGCCCTCCTCAGTCTCCCAATCTCTTTTATCTCTCGAGTGAAGAATTCCAATTCAACAAGCTCTCTAGGAACCTCTTTGACTCTTGGCCTTCACAATATAACACTATTCTCTATTCCACAAGTATGCAAAAACCTTTAGCAATCCTTCGACCATTAATTAAGAGCCTTCAGCTCCTTCTTATAGGAGAGGGAGAAAGCCATTGTTGCCTTTCTCTTTCCACTAGTTTGGAATGGAAAAAACTTAGATGTTTCTTTAATCTCTATGCTTTTGCCTCTTTTGGAGTTCAGTCTTGTTATAGCAATGACCAATAATGAACTGGTGCTCTGTAGTTTCCTTTGTGAACTGACTCTCTTGTGAGGGAAAGTCGGAGATTCAAATCATTCTCCGCAGGCTTTTCCCGATTCAAACTTAAAACACGGGTAACGCTTCCCTCCAGTGTAAACAAAGCATTTCCCTAGCCACTAACGCATCCCATTCACTGATTTGCTACATTATAATGCTTTTGTGTTGTTATAGATAGGCGTAATTTAGGTCTTTGTACTCCTTCCATATTTGTCTTCTCCTCTGAGCTGATGAGGAGGTATTTTGACCTGTAACAGACGCCCCCTAAAGTGTGAGGTCAGAGATGAAGACGATGGCTGAAATAATTTATAATTGGTGTAGAGATAAAGAGATTGAAAGACTGAGGAAAACCTGAAACAACAACATATGTCAGAAAATATAGTATCTTCCTTGAGTCGGGCATTTCCCATGCTCAGTAGCTTAAAAAACATGATTTCTCTAGAATAGAGATATGAAGAATCTATCAAGAGATAGGCAAAATGTGGAAGTGTCTGTCATAACATGATCAAGCTGAAGAAGTTGTCTCCATAAACAATATCGCAACTTGGGGAAGGAAACACAACTTTAATGATGTAGCCTTTGCCCCAAGGTCTTGACCGCTGATTCACTTAAACTGCATATTCCTCGACATGTGAATGAAGGAGTTGTCGACAAACATGTGAGAAATCGTCTGATTACCAGTCGATAATGAAAACTGTTAACAGACGCGAAGGTGGCCACCGATAATGATGATGGTCCCTAAGATGCATAGTACAATCTAGTGAATGTGAATAAAATGAGTTGAAGTCGAACACTCGTAGAATCATTCGACCAGGAGCCAATGATGAAGACCCCTGATCAAACACAAGACTACCTGCCACTGATGTCTGCAAGTATCTGGGTGCTGATGGGTTTCTGGATAAACTTCCTAGATAAGATGTTGAAGTCAATAGGAAGTGATCTATTGAAAGGTAGGCACTAAGGCGTCCTACATCAGTCAACACGAAATGGAAACCAACTGATTTTTTTTATGATTGAGATAATGAAGAGTGAATGGGAACGTCGGACGACAAATAATTTCTGGCATAATGAGCGGTTTGGTTGATAACAGGAGCAGTAGATAGCGAGATCTGCTTGAACAATAGAAGGCACTCTAGTAGGGTACTAGGCAGCTGAAGCTCGATGAACACCAAAGAGTGTGTTAGGATTTTACCAGTGCAGGGACACTGGGAAATGAAGGCTAATAATCATAGATGGTAGGGTTTGGCTAACTGGGAAAGAGTTTTCTGGGAAGTGCCATGTTCAAGAATTTTTCTGCCAAATCGACCTTTTTGAAAATGTAACAGAGGTAGTATCCATTTTGTCCAAATTTTTCCCCGTCTGATTAAGTTTAGCGAGTCCAGACGAGTAAAATCGGTGATTTTTTCATGTTTAGAGAGTCTGAAAAATGTTAGGAAAGACAACTTTGTGCCCCATATGATTAGGTTTAACGAGTCTAGATGAGTAAACTCGGTGAATTTTTCATATTTAGAGAGTCTGAAAAATGTCAGGAAAGACAACTCTGCATCCCATCTGATTAGGTTTAACGAGTCCAGATGAGTAAACTCAATGAATTTTTCATGTTTAGAGAGTCTGAAAAATATCATAAAAGACAACTCCATTGGGGTACCTTTGTCATGTCTTGATAACCGGGCACGGCAAAGGGGTAATAGTAAGCCCGAAACAGTTCATTTTCCGTAAGTTAGTCTATCGAAACCGGAAAAGTGAGAAATCTATGTTCGATAGAAGTCTACCTCATTTTGTTATGAGTACGAGGAGACGGAGTGAACTCAATATTCTTTGTGAAATTTTAACGAGTCCAAAAAAGAAAAACTCGGTGCCCTCCGTGAAATTTTAACGAGTCGCGCGGAGAAAACTCGATTACCTCCGTGAAATTTTAACGAGTCACGCGGAGAAAACTCGGTTACTTTTTCAGTTTAAAGAGCTTTGAAAAAGAGAAAAGAATGGCTCCATCCTTTCTGACATGGTATTTTAACGAGCCCGACAAAGGCAACTCGGGGTTTTTTCAGTTTTATGAGCGAGAAAAAGATTCCTAAAAAGAAAGCTCGGTGCTTCTTCATAGTTTTAACGAGTCGGAAGAAGAAAACTCTAGGTTTTTCGGATTAACAAGCAAGAAAAAGACCATACAAAAAGAACACTCGATGTCAACTTCGTATAAGTTTAACGAGTCCGAAGAAGGGAACTCGAGGTTTTTCGGATTAACGAGCAAGAAAAATACCGTAAAAAGAATGCTCGATATCACATGAGTATGTCTGCATATAAATCTTTATTTCTCATCAGAACATCAGTACCAAATCTCAATAGTTGCGACACATGCGTAGCAAGAATTCACGACTTTGCTGACTAGCTTAAGAGAGTCGTGCCCCAAAAATGGCTATAAGAAAGGTCAGAAGGCCTTCATTTTCACTGTGCGAGGTGTTGTGAAGAAGCTCTGGGGTGAAAGGGGTGAAAACTTCAGCTGACGATTACGGTCAATCCGGGCAATAGTTTTCCTTCCCGCAAGATCCAGGTAAGAGCTAGAACCTCTTGCTATCATTTAATTATCTTTTTGTTACTTTTTTCTGGTTCAAAATGGCAGATTTCTGCGGCCCTAAAAAAATGCTTGCGCCTAACGCAGGCTATTAGTGTTATAGACGCATTAAACGCATAACCCATGATGATTAACGCGTTAGCGCACTCTGTTTTGCACTAGGGCCAATTTTAGGCGCATCGTGTTTTTTAGAAACTCGATTTCTACTGTTTTGAAGTGGTCCAGGCAAGTTTTGATCGGTTGAAAATGTTGCATTTGCAGGTATTCAGTTGTTAAACATGAGTATCTAGAGAGAGAGAGAACATGAACGAGAAGAACGAGAGATGGTGACGGATGCAGCAAGCGTAATGACTCTCCCAAGATGCGGATTGCTAAATTATGCCCGCTTAGAACTAATGAGGGGTCAAGAGGACCTCCTGAGGTGGCTAATCCAGCAGTGGGACGAATGCCACCATGTATTTCGGATTGGGGGCAATGAGCTCTCAATCGAAAAGGATGATGTGTACTTTTTGACCGGCCTATCATGTCGTGGGGCGAGGCCCAACTTGACGGGGTCCAGAGCTGACCCACGTTCCACTACTGATCTGATTCGGGCACATTGCATACATGACACCCAGGCTGTGAGCAACCGGATACCGATCGCCCATGTGACTTTGAGACCATTGCGGTCTATATTATGGATGATTGTTCACTTGGCAAGCGCCAAGAGTCAGCATGTGGCCACCAAGGCCCAAATGCTCCTTGCCCTAGATGTATGCAACCTTATGTTTTCGACTGGTGTGACGGAGTTGTCCGTCGGGTCTGAGCAAAGCAAACTGCATGTAAGACCCGTACCCAGAGAGATTTTGGGTACGGTACACTGGTTTTTTCTTTCTTACTAGAGCAGATACCATTGATGAGGCCCAGGATCGTTACATTGCCATTGGGCCCACGCGAGCTGAGGCAGGCTCAGTGGGCAGCTTTGCTTCCGCGGACTGGAGAGGGTCCCGTCTGCCACTGCTTTGATGATGGATTTTTTGATTGGCTAGACTCCCAAATAATCATGATTGAGGATTATCCCTATGTAGGGATGAACTTCACAGGTGATCCAGAGTTATTCTTGCCTCCTGGTACCCAGTGGGGACTCGATGGTAAGAAGGAAATGATCAGTGAATTCCACAAAAGTACTTTTTTTTTAATATTTTGAATTTTTATGCAATTTTTTTGTTGAGCTAAGGTGAAAATTATGTTTTGACATGAAGCTTTTGTTTGCTTGACACGGATGTGGCACTTGTCTAGCCAGTTGGGGCCCCTCGCTATGCATGGAGAGGACTGCAGCTACCCGGGGTTGGCGCACCAGTAGAGGATGCGGAAGCCGGCGACGATGATGATGCCCAAGTTTTACATGAACTCTCCAGAAACCTGGAGGGTCTGAGTATGGGTATACCACCCCTTCCTATGTGGGAGGTTCCAGTTCGTCTGCATCGGCATACTGTAGGTGTGCCGGAGAGATACCTAGTGCCTCTGAGGAGGATAGCTAGAGAAGTTGTATTCTACCATGAGCATCAAGCCTAGCTGGCAGAGCGAATGTATTAGTGTCAGAGCGTGGCTTAGTATAGCCAAATTTTTGTAAAACACCCAAGTTTTGGAAGATTTTTTGATGTTACTATGTACTGGACATGGCATATATATATATATATAGTTTTTGGTAATTTTTGTGTTTTTAAATTTTTATGTATTTTTAATGTGATAAAAATATACGTACTCATGAGTAAATCTTTTACAATAGATGTGACAAATGCCAATATAACACATAATTTGCCAAAGAATTGGCTAATG
Source organism: Pinus albicaulis (assembly GCA_034641835.2). Taxonomy (NCBI): domain Eukaryota; kingdom Viridiplantae; phylum Streptophyta; class Pinopsida; order Pinales; family Pinaceae; genus Pinus; species Pinus albicaulis. The sequence goes on along the minus strand of JAXQQM020092534.1, from coordinate 67,700 downwards.
CATTAAATTCTCTAGGAATGTGCTCAAATGCAATTGTTTGAAATTGACGCTCTAAAAGTTGCAATCGTAAAAAATAACGTAAAAACACAGGATGACGGACGCGGTAATGATTATTTAACTGCATAATGATGAGCTAGGAATCTAACTTGACCACTAAATTGGAGATGTCACGAGATGTTGCTTATGTGAGGAGTTGGATCACTGACATGTACTCAGCAACATTATTGGTGGCGCTACCCAGGAAGATTCCCCTATAACCAAGAAGGTCTGACTCGGGAGTGTAGAGAACCCAAGCAGCTGAAGCAACGCCTCTAGTGTGACGACTAGCACCGTCTGCATATCCGACGTATGATAAAGAGTGTGACGGCATCTGTGTGAAAGAAAAAGACTACATGATAAAACACCTTAAACCAAAAACAATCCAGAAGCATCAAAACAAATAGGCAAAACTTATATACATAAACTTACAAAGCATATGCCTAGTGCGAAACTAGAAAAAATACTTCTTTAGATAGAGCCTGTTGCGGGGATCCTCGAGCAGAATTCCATTACAGTCCTGAAGTTTGTAAGCCCATTTTGAGATGACTATAGTGACGATGTAAGGACCAATCCATAATGGTTGGAGCGTTCCTGCCCCCAAGAGGTCATGTTTCTGATCGTAAAGTAGAACTAGATCGCCCTCTTGGAAAGAACAAGGCTTGACAGATTTGTCGTATTGAGCCTTGACTCGGCACTGGTGAGCTTCAAGTGCTAGTGTAGCATCTTGACGAGTTTCTTCCAATTGATCAAGTGAGAGAAAGCGCTCTTCTGTGGCGGTGGTGTCGGGCAAGAGTTTAACGGCAAGTTTGAGTGATGGAATTTCGCACTCGATTGGCAGTACTGCCTCTAGGCTGAAAGAAAGATGGAATGGTGTGAAGCTTGTGGCAGTTTTGACTGACGTTCGGTATGCCCATAACGTGGAATACAACTTTCGATGCCAAGTGGTTTTATGGTTTCCGACCAATCGACGAATCATGGTTTTGAGGACGCCATTTACGGCTTCGACTTGACCATTAGCTTGAGGGTAATAAGATGAAGAATGATCTTGACGGAAACCTAGCATGGATGTTAATTCGGTCATCATATGATTTTGAAAGTGAGATCCATGATCTGTGACAATCGATAGGGGTACGCTGAACCGACAGATTACCTGATTAAACAGGAAGAGAGCGGCGGTTTCACCATCGACCTTGAAAGTGGGAAGGGCTTCTGTCCATTTCGTAAAATAGTCGACCGCAACCATGATGTAGTTCTTTCCATTTTCTGAAGTGGGATTGCAGGTGACAAATTCAATTCCCCATTTAGCGAAAGGACCAACAGAGATAACTGGGTGAAGGGGGGCAGGATGAGCGCGCATTTTCTTTGTGAAAATTTGACAGGGATGGCATTTCTGGACCGCTGCAATATAGTCTTTAAACAAAGTGGGCCAACAGTAACCCGCGCGCAAGATTTTTTGGGCAGTAGCTATGCTCGAAAGATGACCACTGCATGCCCCTGCGTGGCAGTCATTCAAAACGTGTTCCGCCTCATCGAAATTGAGACAACGTCGGAGAATAGTATCAACACCACGACAATATAGTGTATCATTTAGCACGAGGTAGTGCTTTGCTTGGTGGTGGATACGACGACGGTCGTCGGACGTGAGAGTCGGGCAAAAGCGTTGGGTTTGTAGGTCGACCAAAATGTCTCCATACCATGGGTCCGAAGAATCGACCAAGTACACAGATTCATCAGGAAATGGATTGTGAGCTACTTCTGCTGGTCAATTCTGGGAAGATCCGATAATAATTCGGCGAAGACGAGGGATTTCTTTGCTTTGGCAGCCGTGAAGACAAAATAAAATTGCTGGAGGATTATGATCCATTTGGAATATTTTCCTCCAATAATTTTTCTAGACAAGATATGTCGCATGGGGATCTCCAAAGCAAAAACCGTAGTATGTCGTAGCAATATATAATGTCGGAGTCGGGTGACGGCAAAAACTACCGCCAGAGAAAGCTTGTCCACATGTGAATAACGTAATTCAGGTCCGATTAGACCTTTGGATAAATATTAAATCACATGTTCACTGTCGTCATTGTGTACTTGAACCAAAACCATTCCAAGTGAGGATGGTGAGGCTGCCAGGTACAGGAGAAAGTCGCGTGAGTAATCGGGGGCAATAGGAGTGGGGCTGAAACAAGTGCATGTTTTAAAGCATCAAATGACCTTTGAGCTTGGTCATCCCACAAGTATATTTTTCCTTTCTTCAATAATCGCATGAATCCTTTCGTCATCTCGGCATAGTTAACGATGAAACGACGCAAAAAATTTGCCTTCCCTTGCAAATGTTGGAGTTGAAGGATGGATTGTGGTGCCAGAAGTTCAAAAATTGCCTTAACCTTATCGGGATCAACCCTAATCCTCTGCTTGGAGATAATTAAACCTAACAGACGTCCGGAATCGACCATAAATACACATTTATGAGGATTCAAACATATATTGTAGAATCTGCACCTAGCAAACATTTCTCTTAAATGAGCAAGGTGATCCTGTCGCTTCTTGGAATGGGCCAGAAGGTCATCTAAGTAAGCCTGTACAATATGTCGAATGTCATGAAAAGCGTAGTCCATACCCCGCTGAAAAGTTGCTCCAGCATTCTTCAGATCGAATGGGAGTTTTCGATACGCAAAAGTGCCCCAAGGACAGATGAAAGCAGTTTTATGTTGGTCGTCTTTTTTAATTGCAATCTGATTATAGCCCGAGAATCCATCCATGAAGGTTGCATCTGGCACAATCTTCAAGAATCTGATCAATGAACGATGTAGGATAATTGTCTTTGGGACAAGCGGCGTTTAGATCGCGATAGTCGACACAAACTCGAATGGTGCCTTGTTTTTTATCAACGGGAACCGGATTGGAAAACCATTTTGTTAAAGGAACGGGATAGATGAAACCAGCGTTCAAAAGTTTTTCTACTTCAATCTTGATGGTGGCTGCTTTGCGCGGGTGGACAGGTTTGAGACGTTGCCGAAGAGGTTTGGCATTATCATAAATCTTTATTTCGTGCTCGGCAATAGAAGGGTCTATGCCGGGCATTTCGTCATAAGACCAAGCAAACACATCGCGGAATTCCTTAAAAATGGATGTGAAGTGTGCAATTTCCTCTGGATTGCAATCGGCTCCAATCTGAATATTTTCCACGATACCCGTTTTGACTGAGATATCAATGAGCATTGTCTTAGACAGATTACCCATGTTCCCTTCCGACTCGATAGTTTGGACAATCGTGTAAGCGGAGGGAACCATCTCAGGTGGGTGAAAACATGGGATTTCAGTTTTTATCGCCTCCGAGTCAATCATCGAAGCGTGATGGTGAAACTCTCCCCAAGGTCGTTCTTCTAGAGACATGATCTCTCAAATAGCTTTTTCTGTAGGCAAGACTTCATTGAGGAGATCCTTAGAGAGAACAGTGATGGGAGGGAGGTTTGTACCTTCGGTCGAAACCATAGCAATGGAGGGTTCAGATGCGGTTTGGATGGCTTGGTAATCCAACTCGGCTGGTGAGAGCGGCATCTGATCTCCATAGGAATCAATGTCTAAAGGTGCCAGAATGATCCATGGGTCGATAGAGCCATCCAAAGTGGTGGATATCATTGCAACTGTGTTTGGGATCAATGGCGGCGGGAGAGGAAAACAACCCAGTAGGGAAGATGCCTTCAGAAGACCGGTACCGAGACTGACGTGAGAGTTAGGAAAGCCTCCTATTAGGGGTACAGTGCTACTTGGTAACGTGGCATAATCAGGGGTGCAGAAGGATAACTGATCCACTGTGACTATTTTCCCATCCAATGGAAATAGGATGAGTCGGAAAACCGAAGACACGATGGCAGTCATGGCATAAGACCAACTGCGACCAAGCAATAGATTATAGTCTAGATGGAACTCTACGACTTCTACGTCCACGTTTACCGTTTTCCCACTCAGAGTGATGGGAAAGTTAGCAAGGTAACCTTTTGGGAGGAAAGTGTGGCCATCGAAAGCTTTGAGGGAATTCGATGGCGGGGTGAGGGTAAGAGAACCTAAATTGAGCCAGCAAGCTTGTGACATAACGCAGGTCGAAGCACCTTCATCTATGATAGTGCGATGGATTGGTCTCCCTTTCGACACAACCTGCACCTGGAATGCGATTTGGTGTGAGAGGTGAGGTTTAGCCTTTTCCATATCAAAGATAGCTAGCATGGAATCCTGGGGGTCTATTCCACCAATGGCCGAAAGCAACACTTTCCTTTGTGTTGGACAAGTTTGTAATACTTCAATAGCATACATAGCTGACAGTGCCTGCGCCAAATCTTCTACAATGTTGTAGTTTTGGGCTACACGTGCAGAGGTGTTATGAGTCGTGCGTCGAAGTGTCCCTTTGGGAGGACGAATCACGGGGTCAGCACTAGGCCTTTCGATATGAAAATCGTTTGGCAGCGGTGGATTTGAACTACTACCAGGTTCTTGAGCATCTATGGTAGGGTTTCCATAAATCTTAGCTCAAATTTGAAGGTCAACACTCTCAATGCCACAAATGGCAGATGGTCCTTCGCCGAAAGGATATGAACCACCATTGCCCCATTGATGGGGTTGTGGCGGATTGTAAACCATATGTTGATGTTGCTGTTGTTGATTAGGGAAAGGATTATGAAGAATGGCAGGTGTTCGCCCAGAATCTTTGTTGGAAATAAAATCGGTGCATTCCTGCAGCCAAGGACATTTGTATGTCAAGTGGTCCTCCGCACAGATTTTGCAAGGAAATTTCATGGGTTTATCCTTCCCTTTGTCATTTTTGGTAGTTTTTTTCTGATTAGGGTTATTCTGATTATCCGACTGCTCTTCTGAAGAAGATGACTTTTTCTTGTTCTTCTTATTTTTCCCGCTAGGTTTTTGTGAGGTTTGCACCAAATTTACCTCAGCGGTGGGAAGAGTAGTCGTTTGGTGAGGGGTGGTGGCAGCCAAAGATGGCTGGAAGGCTTGCTCCCAAGACTGTTTTGTGGCTACGCCAGAGATCGTGCCAACGAGACCGTTGGCATGAGCTCCGGTTTTCTGAGTAGCCAGAGGATTTAGGTTGCCAGGGGCATGGGGGAGAAAATCATACAGCGTGCCAGATTGTGAATAGATTAAATCTAAATGATGGGCATGGCGAATGCATTGATCTTCTATAACCACACCAGAAAGGCCAATGTCTTTAGCTATGTGGGGTAAGAGACACTTGCAAAACCAATTGGCTAAGAGATGATCCGGAATGGGCGCTTTGACTAGCCTCCTCCTACGTCTCCATTCATGAATGTGATCGGAGATGTGGGTCGCAGTGTCTTGGCGGAGTGAGGTTAATAGTTCCGTTTCGGTTTCAAATCTAATTGATAGTTGGAATTTCTTTAGAAACTCCATTGCTAAAGCACCAAACGTATTGATGGTGGCGCGTGGTAATTCTATGTACCACTTGGCAGCATTGCCTGTCAGCATGCGGGGAAACAATCGAAGTCGTACACTATCATCTACCATGGAATTGGATATAGACCATAGGTGAAAGGTAGTATGGGCTGACTGTTTAGACCATAGGGTCCACCCATCAATGTGTTACCAGGAGGATAAGTAGGACTTTGGTAAAAACTTCCTATAAGCGGAGGAGTAGGGACATACGGTTGCTGTCCATAGGGCATGTTGTATTGCAGGACGAACTGTTGGTTGCCCCCAGTATAAAAGTGCCCTCCCATTCCAGATGGAGGTTGGGGTTGGTTAGTCCAAATGGATGCAAAAGAGTTTCCCAGAGGCATGCTACTACTTGCATAGTTTGGCAACGACATAGACCCTACACCTATATTTGAACCACTTAAGGGAAGAGTATTAACAATAGGTTGTCCTATTTGTCCTAAGGATTGCAGAGGAAGTGAAATGTTCCCTGCTACCTGCATGCTGGTGACACTGCCCCCTGGCATAGAGGCCAAGGGGTTTGAACTCAGTAGACGGTTCCAACCGAAAGGGTTGCTAAAAGGTACCGAAGTAGTCATACTCGTGGGAGGAGCTACCGTGGGTCCTAACGTGGTCACGGTAGGAGTAGATGCCGAAGGATTCGGCAAGCTACTGACAGTTTTGATGACCGTAGGGTTGGGAGTAGGTATATGTTGACTACTGGGGTTACCTAGTGATGGCATAGAACTAACCACCGGCGGGGAGGATGGTGGCGAACCTGGGATGGTTGCCATTGATATCGACCCTGTGGATGCCGGTGGTGAAATGGATGTTTGTGTGGCCGAAGACATATCTTGGCATGGTGGAATCTGAATTATCACAGGCCCTAACGGATCAGTGAGCGGAGGATTGTAATGAGGTACAACCCCTTCAGTGAAAGGGTCCTCCGAAAATTCCGGATTATATGAGGCTATGTGACAATCAAGATTAGTCAGTGGAGACTGCTCTTCCGTAGAAGGCATGGGTTCACCAAGGTTCAGTTCTTCCTCAATAGTTAGAGGAGGTAGACGTTGCTGTCGTCTAGACAGATGGCGTGGGTCGGGGGACGCCACGGTGACCTGCTTAATTTTAACAAAATTTAATTGTGATGTATTATCAAGTCTCGATGACAGTAACCACACACCTAAAAAATAAAAAGGGACTCTCTAAAATAAATCAGCAAGCAGCCAGAATAGGGTGCCCTGTCTGAGTACTACCGTTCGCTGGTGATGAAATCCAGTATCACAATAGTATACAGAGAGGGTTGGTCGGAAGTACAATTACGATCACTCTAGAGCTTCGCCCGAACCTTAGACGATAGGTGTAAGCACTCTCGTGAAGACGAGTACCCTTCTAAAGACCGAAGACGGAGTGGGTCTGTCTATTTCAGGTACCAGGACAGCCCATCCCAGTCACCTTGTGTAAGACCCTAAAAATTATGGCCACTAAAGATACCTCAAATCACAGACATCATCAGGGGGGTCCACGGTCAAGGACAGTGTGCTATATGGGCAGAATACCTAGATCCCCGATCTAGTTTTAACATCCCCGAAGGGAACACCAATATATAACACACCTACAGGATGCAGTTGAAGGCGGGCTGCCTTCTTGTGCACCCAAGTGTTGTCTCGCGCTGAGCTCCGGTAAAGGAACGGTCCCAATAATATGAGGGCAGTAGGATTTCGCTTGTTAATGACTCTAGTTTCAAGTTTTGAGATCTTGGATAGTTTTCTCACTGCACCTAACCCAAGATCCTAGCCTGAACTACTGTTTGTATGAGTTCAAAAAAGAGTAATGTGATTGATTTTATTATCGCTTTATTCTTAGTGTACTTGATTATTAGTCTTGCGGAGGGGGAGTGGACGTATGAAATGTGATGAGACTCTGACTCAAGAAACCATGCAAAACATGCTCTAGATATTAAATTTGATGAAGAGTGTTTCTACAGGGAGAGGTTTCTTTTCAACATCCATGCACTAACATTCAAATAGCACAGTTCAACTTTTAAAGATTCAGACTTCTATCTACCTCTTTTAAATAGTCTATGAACTGAAAATTTCAGAATAAACTCAGCTAGATGCAGAAAAATAATAATAATAATAATAAATTCTCTTAAAAATTAAATGCTTTGGACACTGACTTTTCAAACAAGAGAAACAAATAGAAATTCTAGCTTAGCAGACAAGCACAGGAATTCAGTCAGCGAAAGGTACTGATGGCCAAAAAACTCTGCACCTAAAACACCATCACAGTAGTGAACATCAAGGTTTTGGTTGAGTAACGCTCTGTCTGTGAGTAAAGACAGAGACTAATGCACTGTTTTAATCAGAGACGGCGTTATAATGCACTGGACAACCTACAGAGGTAGCGTTAACCAGAGAAAAGTTCTTCAGTTGGTCAAAAAGAAACAGGATTGAACTCTGCGAGCGTTTGATATGTCTACTGGGCATCAAAAATGGTCGGAAGGGTCTGTGAACAGAGGAAAGAAGAGAGGAGGGGAGAAATAGTCCAGAAACTATGGGGAAAGTCCCTAGCAGAGTCGCCAATTCTGCTATAGGGTAAACTGCTTGGGTTGTTGGTTTTCAAATATCCCTCTCAGGGCTTTCCGGTGCCCGAGGCAGACAGTAAAATTAGTTGTGTTGTTCACAAAGATGGCATGAGTATGTTCATATTAACTTAACATAACTTGATGGAATGCGATAGAGAATTACCTCTTTGATAATCTTGGAGTCCCTTGGAGAGCGCTAGGCAGTGAAACAAGAGTCCTTCTTCACCGGCTCCAAATCTTAGTCCTGCAATCAGTCAAAGCACCCGTGTAATTTCTAACATAACATGTATCCTATCAATCAAGTCAATATATAATGAACTTCTAAATTATACACATCTCAGCCATTCATATCATACTATGTAAATGTTCAAACAATAATGACAATATTAAGCATTGAATGGACAAAACGAACACAGTTCTATTGATTTTGAAAGAAGGAGGATTACAACCATCGGTTGTACCAAGCCCTCCTCAGTCTCCCAATCTCTTTTATCTCTCAAGTGAAGAAGTCTAAGTCAACAAGCTCTCTAGGAACCTCTTTGACTCTTGGCCTTCACAATATAACACTATTCTCTATTCCACAAGTATGCAAAAACCTTTAGCAATCCTTCGACCATCAATTAAGAGCCTTCAGCTCCTTCTTATAGGAGAGGGAGAAAGCCATTGCTGCCTTTCTCTTTCCACTAGTTTGGAATGGAAAAAAATTATATGTTTCTTTAATCTCTATGCTTTTGCCTCCTTTCGAGTTCAGTCTTGTTATAGCAATGACCAATAATGAACTGGTGCTCTGCAGTTTCCTTTGTGAACTGACTCTCTTGTGAGGGAAAGTCGGATATTCAAATCATTCTCCGCGGGATTTTCCTGATTCAAACTTAAAACACGGGTAATGCTTCCTTTTTGTGCTCAACCTAGTCTCCTAAATTGAGTTCATTAATTGTCAACCAGGGTTGGTAAACTGCTGAAGTGAAGTGCACCATATGTGCCTAAGTAACCTTTTCCTACTTCGTTGTGTTTAGTGTTTTTATGATGTTTTTGGTTTTGTGATTTTGAATTAAAAAGGGAAAGAACTAAATGTTGATGAAAAGCAGTTGTTGGTCAAACTAGAAACAATTCTAAATCATGTGTGGTATGCAAAACTAGACAGTAACTCACAACACAAATTTAGTCCAATTCATTTGTTAGAGACATGTTGGAATACTTCAAGAAAAGCATAAATTTAGTGCAGTGAGGTTTTCCTAAACAAAAATTTACCATATCACAAAACAGATATTATCCATGACTAGATAATTGTTTGAACATATTTGGAAAAGTTAGTTCTGCAACACATTGAATAATTCTACTCTAAATTAATCAAGGGTACTGAAACTAATCTACTCTGCAACCTAAATTGTCATTACTAAACCTTATTCGGAAGTTAAAGTCTTTTGGAATAAGTTTGAGGAAAAGGCTAGTTGCACAATTATGAGAATTTGAAGAATAGTAAAGGTCGTGAAATGATATTACCAATTTCTGTCTGCATGATGATATGTTGGAAAAGTTTAATAACAGGAATAGTATTTGTAAATAATGAAGGCCTTAGTCTAGTAAAACAGAACTATCATACAACTAACTAATGAGACTTGACTATACATTAAGCAAAACATGAACAAGAATGCAATTAATCAATTTTGAAATACAAATGACAGAGTTAAGCTAAAGTTCAATTAATCAAACTGAAAACACAGTGACCACAACTGGGCTAAAATGAAATTATTCAAACTGGAAAGATGGTGAACAGAATTAAACTAAAATGCCATAATCCTAACTTTGAAGTACAATGAACTAAAGCACTTTTTGATCTCCGGAGTATTAAACCACAGTGCAACTAATCTATTGCATATTACGGCCTTATCTTGTTTAACATAGTGCTGTTTTGGAATAGCTTAAGAAAACAAGTCTGGCTGTACTATCTAATGCAGATTGACATAAAACACACAGTTCGAAATGAAAACACAATTAAACTCCTAAAATATCACAGTTAATTCCCATTCATCATTAGAGGTATTTTGGAAGAATTCATAGAACAGGACTAACTGTAATATGTAATGTAAATGAGCGTAAAAGCATGAAGTTGATAAAACTATTGAAATTGGAAATTGAAAACGAAATCAAGCTAAGGCTACTTATCTAAATCATCTGAACGGAGCTTCTCGGGCAGTAGGGGCCCTCTACTGCCGGATTAGCTTGCAAATCCAATTAACGTTGACTCAGCTCTTGCACTAGAACGATGTTTCTTTCATTAAAGGAGAAAAAGACTGAAAAACAGAGTATTCACGGTTCTGAAATCTAACAGCAAAAGCCAAAATCTAACCAGCGTTGCTTGGTCTCCCAAGTCATATTTATAATGAAATTACATAACAGAACTTGAGATAATACAGGGATTACTGTCTTTCCCATTCCTATTCGAATTAAAACTCTTATTGAAGGTTGCGTACTTTGCTGCAGACAGCTGTAGAGTTTGTGTCTCGGTAGAACTCTACCTCTTGGTTTTGGTTTCCCACGTGCATAACCACATGTAGAATTGTGCTCAGACTTTGTAGGGAGCAAGGAATGATGTGGATGAAGTCTGGAATTTGCCCATATGCGTCTTTCTTTGAGACGACACCTGTAACCCACTCAAACTGTAAAACAGCTGCGGAATTAGGGATCAGCTACGGAATGTGCGGTCAGCTACGGAATGCCTGTATTCTGTAGCTATTTTGCAGAAAATTGTTAAAATAGCAAAAATCATGAAAATACAATATGTTAATCAATTGCACGTAACCTTTAAGCAATCCTAATCATTCTTCATTGATTTTAGGCTTATGAAGTGATAAAATAATGATGAAATGAAGTGAAGGTTTGTAAAAGAGAAGGAAATTCTAGGGCTCAACATACCCCCACTGCAAGACTATTGCATGTCCTTATGCAATTTCATCAAAACTTATTCCATGTGCTCTGAAACCTCTATTAAAACATCCAACCTTATCTTTCTGCTTCTTTTGGCCCTAATCTATTTTCTAATCTCTGTTAAATTTTCAGAAATTAGTTCTTCATCTTCCTCTTGTAATGGAGTGTCAAGTTTATTTTCAATAACCATGTCAGTTTTTTTTTTTCTTTTTTCTGCTCCATCAAAAGATTTGGCAAAAGATTTTTGTAATCTCCTTATGGAAGCCATCAAATTTCTCTATAAAATTTAGCCTCCCTGCTTGTCGTAGTAGTTCCTTGACTCATGGATATCCTTCCAAATACTTGACTTCAACTGATTCTGTCCTGACAATTAGCCACATTCCTCCTTTGTGTAGATTATCTTCCTTTCAAAATTACTTTTCTATGCTTGAAGCTAGATTGACTACAGAGTCTAATGCTTTATTTTGAAACTATATCTCTGTGTCTGAAGATGGATTAGTTGAAGAATGATGCTTCACCCTCAGAATTACCTTTCTACACTTAGAGATGGATTGGCTACAAAGTGTAATGGAGGTGAATGGATGGAGGTAATTAAGCTATAAGGGAAAATGAAGTGGCTATGGATCTTATGGAGAATTTATGATGAACTTGTGGTAAAATAAGTGAATGATACAATCTTAAGGAGATGTGGAATAGTAGGTTGGAATGTTGGATAAGGGATATGGCCAAGATATGTTAATCAATTCGAATGATAGGTTGTTTTAGGAAACATATGATTATACACATTGTATCTATTTCATGTTTTGACTTTTTGCTATTAAAATAATTTTCACAATTTACCTCAAAATTTTGACCTTGTTAATTGCTATGCTTGATGTTGTTCCTTTGGTCCTCTTTGAGCATGTTGGTCTTCAAAACAGAATCCTTCAATTTCCTGTAATCATCATCTCTTTGTAGGCTGTACAATTATGTCAGAACTGCTGAATAAGATGTGGCTGCAACATGCAATCTATAAAAAGAAATGAAGTATGAATATGGAAGATGGATGTGAAATGTAATGGAGTGAAAGTGGAATAGGACTTGTGAAATGAAATGAAAATGACGTGAGATGGAGTGAAAGTGGAATAGGACTTGTGAAATGAAATGAAAATGGCGTGAGATGGAGTGAAAATGGAATGGACTTGTAGAATGAAATGAATTTTGCAATTTCTCTCAAATGGTACATCAGACTTCCCTGAAATTTTATGAGGTTGTTACCAATATTATTATGCATCTTCAAACGAAAAATCTCTGCCATTGGTTGCACGGATCTCCCGAAAAATGAGAAATGGCTGTAGGTGAAAGTGGCTAATTTCTTGAAGAATACACGCTGAAATTTTCTGAAATTTTCTGTGTTTATTCACCCTAACTCAATGCATTTACCATAAAAATTTCAGGACCAACGGATGCACGGTTTGAAAGTTATGATAAAATAAATTTCTGCCCTGTTTCACCCTTCATTTTGCCCAATGTTGCAACAAAAAAGTACGCCACGAACTCATTTTAAGGCCGAATTGAGTGATTCCAAAGGGAAACTGTGTATTTTTACCTTCTCTACTGCCACATGCTTCCAGAATTTCATTTTGATGAAGAAAAGGTGCTGCTGTGCAAAAATACTCAAATCTGTCCTATTCTGTCCATAATGCTGAAAATTGAAAATCTGCCTGAAAAACCCTTCTGAAATGCCGTTAAAAGTTGTTTTTTTTCCAAATTCTATCCACGTCTTACTCAATTTATCATATTCTGAGAAAACCCAGAAGCTCAGAATTTTTTATTTCTGCACCAATCTCTTGCAAAAATTGCGCCAAAACTGCCTTCTAGAAAAAGTTGCAAAAAGACAAAAACAGGCTGCTACAACAATGGCTGTAGAAACTGCCACTTTCCACAGCTGTTATTGAATTGAAAAAAATATGAACATGCTACTACAAGAAACTAATAAAATGTACTACTGCAAGTTTTTATTGATTCCATAAAACCATTAATCTTCATCAAAGCCAACATTCATGGTACAATTCTTACCATGCGAATAAATGTGTCGAAGTCGAGCATGGGAAGAAATCATTGGATTACCGATCAATAATTAAAATCGTTAACCAATGTGAGACAATTCACCAATAATGTAAATGAGTGTCAAGGTACCTCAATGCATCTTGACAGGGACAAATGAATGTGTCGAAGTCGAGTCGCCTGTAAGATTTGACAATCAAGAGACATTGTTGTATTCCCATTGTTATCAACGAGGAGGCTTGCCATTGATGAATGCAAGCTCCAAGGCACTTCAAATAATCTCTAATCTTGATCCCAGATAAAGTGTTGAGGTCGATGGGACAAGATCTGTTAGAAGGTGGACCTTAAGGAATTCCACATCATCCAACTCGAGCATAGAACCAAGAATGATTTGAAGAACCATGAAAGATTGAAACCATCATGAAATTGCAGAACTTATTGTGAAATTTGCCCACCAGTTGCCTGGTTTTCAAACAAAGCTCATGTCCAATTGTGCCAACAAGCTGGTTTTCACAATAGGACTTATTTTTTCTCTTTACTTTTCTTTTCTTTTTCTTTTTTTTTCTTTTTTTTTATGTCCTACTCTACTTGAAAAAGAAAATCTTGTTCAAGTATATGAATACTTCTAGTGGAACCATGTCTATAACAAGATGATAGATAAACTCATATGCAGGTTTGAAAGATACTCTTTGACATGTACCAGTATATGAGATGCCAATTGTCTTGATTTAGATGATGTCAGAAGATATTGAATAATTGAGCATTGGGATCCGATGACTGAATTGAACCAAGATTCAATGTAATATTGTCTTCCTTGTCTTTCCTCTATCATAAAATGCAAGTCTTCGGAGATGTGATCTTCATTCATAGAATCTGGTGATAGGCATGCATGAGACTTTTCAATCTCTGGTTCCAATATCTCCTCTTTATCAATAGACATCCCTGATTCTTGGACCTTATCTGAGTCTTCTTCTTCTGGTTGTTGTTCTTCAATGATAACTGGTGAATCATTTTGCAATACCTCAGAATTGTAAGTTGATTGAGGTGTTGTATTGTTGGGGATATGAAATGGTTGTGGAGGTAGTGGAGTGGGAATGAATTTTTGGGGTGCTTGTGTGGATGATAATGGGAAAGGTTGAATTGAGGTCAAATGAGGGTGATTTTGATGTTGTGGTGGAGGCGAATGGTATGAATAACATTGATGATGATATTGAGGATAGAGAGGGAAAGATTGAGGATATGGTGGATTTCCTTTATAGGGCCTTTGCCAACTTTGTTGCCAAGATTGGTTTTGAGGTTGGGATTGAGATGGCAAAGGTTTCCAAGGTTGGTTTTGAGGTTGGGATTGAGATGGCAAAGGTTTCCAAGGTTGGTTTTGAGGTTGGGATTGAGATGGAAAAGGTTTCCAAGGTTGGTTTTGAGGTTGGGATTGAGATGGCCAAGGTTGCCAAGGCAAGGGTGTTCTCCAATTACCTTGAGATTGTTGTGCGTAACCTTGATATTGTGCATAAGGATATTGCATCATATTGGGTTGATGAGGCTGCCATAGTCCTCTTGGAGCTGCATGACAAAGTTTCTCTTGTACTTGATTTGCTCCATTATCCTTCTGGTAAATTGCCTTCAACCCTGGTAATGATGGGCAACCTTCAGTAGTATGTGATCCTGCACAAATTTTACACATTTTAATGTTATCAAGTGGACATTCATGCAAAGTATGTTTCTTTCTACATTTAGGGAAAAATATAAATGAAACAAATTTTTGCTTGTTTTGCATTCTTAGCATGTCAATTTGTTCATTTAAATTACCAAGAATGTTTAGCAAATTGTTAGGTTCGGTTTGACTTACCAATCTTGATGCTGACTTACTTACTTTTGCCACAAATGGATGTTGAGGAGACCTTACACACTTTGCTTTTCCTCTTGATATGTTCTTGCATAGTTCACAAATTTCTTGAAATGACAATCGATAAACATCTCCTTTTCCCACAAGATTAAGAAGATCAATCCATTCATCCTTTATAGCATTTAGGAGGAGAGTTTTTAATGCATCTGATCCTAAATTATGCAATTTAGATCTTTTGATATTATAAGTAAATCTCTCTACTAAATCTTCTAGGCTTTCATCCTCTTTTTGGTTCATCTTAAAGACTTCATTTCTAAGGTCATGGTGCATGCAATAACCTTTATATTTTTCCAAGAATACTCTTTTC
Organism: Pinus albicaulis; assembly: GCA_034641835.2. Lineage (NCBI taxonomy): Eukaryota > Viridiplantae > Streptophyta > Pinopsida > Pinales > Pinaceae > Pinus > Pinus albicaulis. Next base: position 52,454 of record JAXQQM020092534.1, on the reverse strand, counting down.
ATATCATCCCATGTCCTTATAGAATTTGTTCCTAAAGTCATGAACCATCTAAGAGCTCTATCCTTCAATGTTACCGGAAACAAATTCAATTTTTGCATGTGCAATGAGTAGCCATAAGATCTACAAATTATTTCAAATTCAAAAAGAAAGGTTTCCGGGTCTTCTGATCTCATACCTTTGAAGTTAGGAAGTACAGATGGATGGATGTTTTTCATTTGAACGTTGATATCAGTTTCTTGAATGGGAAATCCAAAAGGATCTTCATCATTGTCATCATCTCCATCCATTTCTTCAACCTCCTTTGTCACCTCTTCTTCTACCTGCAAAAATATGAATTCATGATGTGGATGTGTGGCTCTTACTGCACCACATGATATAGTGGGTGTGGTAGGTGATTGAAGTTTTTTTTTTTTTTGGATGTAAGAAATAAGGTTACCTAGTTACACTTCCCCGGCAACGGCGCCAAAATGTTTGTGCTCAACTTAGTGTTCCTAAATTGATAACATAAATTGTCAACCAGGGCTAGTAAACTGTTGAAGTGAAGTGCACCATATGTGCCTAAGTAACCTCTTCCTACTTCGTTGTGTTTAGTGTTTTATGATGTTTTTGGTTTTATGGTTTTATGTTTGAAAAGGGAAGGAACTAAATGTTGATGAAAAGCAGTTGTTGGTCACACTAGAAACAATTCTAAATCATGTGTGGTATGCAAAACTAGACAGTAACTCACAACACAAATTTAGTCCAATTCATTTGTTAGAGACATGTTGGAATACTTCAAGAAAAGGATAAATTTAGTGCAGTGAGGTTTTCCTAAACAACAATTTACCATATCACAAAACAGATCTTATCCATGACTATATATTTGTTTGAACATATTTGGAAAAGTTAGTTCTGCAACACAATGAATAATTATACTCTAAATTAATCAAGGGTACTGAAACTAATATACTCTGCAACCTAAATTGTCATTACTAAACCTTATTCGGAAGTTAAAGTCTTTTGGAATAAGTTTGAGGAAAAGGCTAGTTGCACAATTATGAGAATTTGCAAAATAGTAAAGGCCGTGAAATGATATTACCAATTCCTATCTGCATGGTGATATGTTGGAAAAGTTTAATAACAGGAATAGTATTTGTAAATAATGAAGGCCTTAGTCTAGTAAAACAGAACTATCATACAGCTAACTAATGAGACTTGACTATACATTAAGAAAAACATGAAAAAGAATGCAATTAATCAATTTTGAAATACAAATGACAGAGTTAAGCTAAAGTTCAATTAATCAAACTGAAAACACAGTGACCACAACTGGGCTAAAATGCAATTATTCAAACTGGAAAGATGGTGAACAGAATTAAACCAAAATGCCATAATCCTAAATTTGAAGTACAATGAACTAAAGCGCTTTTTGATCTCCGGAGTATTAAACCACAATGCAACTAATCTATTGCATATTACAGCCTTATCCTGTTTAACATAGTGTTTCTTTGGAATAGCTTAAGAAAACAAGTCTGGTTGTACTATCTAATGCAGATTGACATAAAACACACAGTTCGAAATGAAAACACGATTAAACTCCTAAAATATCACAGTTAATTCCCATTCATCATTAAAGGTATTTTGGAAGAATTCATAGAACAGGACTAACTGTGATATGTAATGTAAATGAGCGTAAAAGCATGAAGTTGAAAAAAACTATTGAAATTGGAAATTGAAAACGAAATCAAGCTAAGGTTACTTATCTAAATCATCTGAACGGAGCTTCTCGGGAAGTAGGGGCCCTCTACTGCCGGATTAGATTTCAAATCCAACTAACGTTGACTCAGCTCTTGCACTAGAACGATGTTTCTTTCATTAAAGGAGAAAAAGACTGAAAAACAGAGTATTCATGGTTCTGAAATCTAACAGCAAAAGCCAAAATCTAACCAGCGTTGCTTGGTCTCCCAAGTCATATTTATAATGAAATTACATAACAGAACTTGAGATAATACAGGGATTACTGTCTTTCCCATTCCTATTCGAATTAAAACTCTTATTGAAGGTTGCGTACTTTGCTACAGACAGCTGTAGAGTTTGTGTCCCGGTAGAACTCTTCCTCTTGGTTTTGGTTTCCCACGTGCATAACCACATGTAGAATTGTGCTCAAACGTTTTAGGGAGCAAGGAATCATGTGGATGAATTCTGGAATTTTCCCATATGCGCCTTTCTTTGAGACGACACCTGTAACCCACTTAAACTCTAAAACAGCTGCGGAATGCGGGATCAGCTACGGAACGCGTGATCAGCTATGGAATGCCTGTATTCTGTAGCTATTTTGCAGAAAATTGTTAAAATAGTAAAAATCATGAAAATACAATATGTTAATCAATTTCATGTAACCTTTAAGAAATCCTAATCATTCTTCATTGATTTTAGGCTTATGAAGTGATAAAATAATGATGAAATGAAGTGAAGTTTTGTAAAAGAGAAGGCAATTCTAGGGCTCAACACTTCCCTCCAGTGTAAACAGAGCGTTTCCCTAGCCTCTAACGCGGCCCATTCACTGATTTGCTGCGTTATAAAGCTCTTGTGTTGTTATAGATAGGCGTTACCCTGGCAGAAATAGGTTTAATTCAGGTCTTTGTACTCCTTCCATATTTGTCTTCTCCTTTGAGCTAATGAGGAGGTATTTTGACCTGTAACAGCGGTTGGAGTGGAGTCAGGGGTGGCTAAAGGCTGAGAGGCTGGTTGCGAAGCAGACGCAACGTCATTAGGCTGGGAGCCATCGAAAGGGTGCGCTTGCCCAGCAAGCCTGGCTCTTCCCCGTTTGCTCCGAGTATCAGGGTAGTGGTCGTCAGAGAAGTTAGCGAAGGAGGTATTAGAATTAGAGGTGGACTAAGAGCGAATAGCTCTGCCTCGACTGCTTCCGCGTCAACTTCTCATTCTCTGTCCGAGGCGAGGCATTCTTGTAGTGGTTCTCGAATGGGAATGGCGTTGCTAAGGTTCAGGCGAGGATTGAATTGCAGGAGGCCAATAATTCTTGCAAGAGAGTGAACTCTGGGTGTGGTGGAAGCCTGGAGTTATCTTGATGCAGCCAAGGAGAAAGCAGCGTCATCCTGTATGCGTTCGAGAGCTTGGCTCAGCGCTACCAGGAGGACAAAGGCATCTCTGCGGAATGGGAGACAAGCAAGAAGGGAGGGAATGAACAAAGAGCCTATGCAGCAGAGGCATAATGAACCAGAGGAGCTCAGAATTTTGGCGGTGGTGAATATTAATGACGCTAATGCGTTTATGGCTGGCGATATTAATGGGCGAGATAATGCGCCTGTGGGTGGCCATATGGCCACACCATGCGCACCACTTCAAAAACCTCCCAGGGATGTACGTCCCATCTACATTAATGTTCATCCGCATCCGGAATATATGCTCCTAACTTCAAAATATCAATATTACTACTTTTTTTTTAAACTTTGCCAAAAAATTGAAAAAAATCTTTATAGAAAAACTTTGCAATGAGAAAAAAAAAAAAACAAACTTGAAAAACACTTAAAACACCTAAGGAAGAAAACAAAGAAGAAGAAGAATACAACTTGAAAAATTGTTAAATTTAAAACTTTTTAAAAAATGTGCATACTTGAGACATAACAAAAATTAAATTGTTGAAAATATGCCCCCCAAAAAAGGAAAGGTTGATGCTACCTCAACATTTTTCAAAATTGGCATTAAAATCACCAACATTTTAAAAAAAGTATCCATACTTAATATATCTGAAAATTTAAAGTGTCAAAAATAAGCCCGAAAAAAAAGGAGTTGGTGTTGCATCAACATTTTTCAAAATTTGCATAAAATTCACTAACATATGAAAAAATGTGCATACTTAATATATAAGAAAATTTAAACTATCAAAAATATGCTTAAAAAAAGTGTATTATAAATCAACACTTTCAAAATTGGATGATTTTTTGCTATGTCTAGAAAAGTAATAACTCGGTACAATTCTCGTTAAGTTTGTAACTTTGTTTTATATTGTATTGTTTACTTATTTTGGTGAGAAGATTTACAGAAGAAATGTAGGTAGAAACCAAAAATAAATGGGGGAAAGACATCAAAGAGGAGATGCAATCTTTGGTAGATAAATATATTTGAGACTCGTTACATTGCCTACAAGTAAAAGTGTATTACAAAATAAATGGGTTTACAGGTTGAAGGAAGAAGATAGAGGAATAGGTACAAGGGTAGACTTTTTGTAAAGGCTTTGCATAGAAGGAGGGCATAATTTTTTATGAAATATTTTATGTTATTTCTAAAATAAATTCAATTATAATTATTTTAATTTTAGTCGCAATAGAATATTCTCATCTTGAACAGTTAGGTGTATGGTTAGCTTTTCTCCATGGCGATTTGGAGGAATAGATTTATATGCAATATCCATAGGGGTATGAGATCAAAGGGAAGGATAAATTACTATATTTTCCAGAAAATGGCATGTATGGCCTAACTAAATCTCTAAATTAGTGGTGTTTGAAAATGTAGTTTTTTTATGACAGAATAAGGTAATAGTATATGTCAGTTTGATTAGTGTGTTTATTTTAGGAGACTAGATAATGGAAGATATATTATCTTGTTATTTTATGTAGATGACATTCCTATTATAGGATTTAACATGCACGATATAAAAATTCTCAAAAGAAAATCAGTTAATTTATTTGTGATAAAGGATTTGGGTGTTGTAAAGCAAATCATTGTTATGAGAATAACAATAGAGATGAAAAGTCATAAATTAAGTTTATCTCAAAGCTAGTACATAGAGAAGGTCAGGTAAAATTTTAGGGGCTAATATTCACAGGTGGGCTAATTTTCCATGTTTTTTCCAAAAAATAAATTCGTTAATTTCCATTTTTTCTAAAAATGATTCGCGCAAATTTTATAGTATAAAATTATTTCACCTTAAAAATTGCCAAAATTTTATATAGAGACTCTATAAAATTATTAGAAATTTGAATATTTTTACAAAAATATTGTCAAACATTTTATAGATTGCATATGATGGGCTCTCAGATTCGCCAAGGTTGCTAAACTTAAGGACAATTTTTCATCCTTAAAATTTTCCCTGGAGAAGGTGTTGGAAATATTTAAAATGCAAGATGCAAAACTAGTTACTGACCTTTGGCTATCCATTCTAGAATAAATAAGGAGACATGTGCCAAGTAATAAGAGGAGATAGACTACACATCCAAGATTCCATATTCATTGAAAATTGGCAGCTTGATGTATGAGATAGTTCACAAAAGGGAAAATATTGCACATGTAGTTGGAGTTGTGAGAATGGATATGAAAAATCTAGGTAAAGAGAATTGGATGGAAGTAAAATGGAGTCTCGAGTATTTGAGAGGTACCACTACTCAGGAATTGTGTTTTGGAGGTTAAAACATTGTTCTACAAGGGTATGTTAATTTAGATATGGTAGCTGATATAGATGGTAGGAAAATCACTATGGGGTATGATTTTATCATAGTAGAACAATGAGTTGGATTTTGAAATTTTAAAGGGTTGTTTCAATTTCTAAAACATAAACAAGGTATGTCGATGCTACAAAGTCTAGTAAATATATTATTTGTTTATAGAGGTTTATCGAAGAATTGGGTAAGAAGCAAGAGAATAATACATTGATCTTGATTGTATCATTATATTGTTTTTCATCCACCATAATGATTTTAGAGTAGAAAAAGCAGAGGAATTAGCTGACTGGACCATTTTTACTAACAGGTCCCAATTTGGAAAATTAGGGTTTGAAACCTTCTGAAAGTAGTTTGAGGCATCAAACTATGTTATTTTGGGGTAAAATAGCTCCACTAATGTGAGGCATCCATAGAATTATTTTACAAACAAATACATTTCTAACGACACAAGAATCACCTTAATTAGAGTATGTATTCAAGATTTATGCCACAGTAGAAACTGACCTTCCTATTTTGATCACAATGACTCAAGAGGATGCCATGTCAGCTCCCATTATTCTTGGAAATGGGGCAAGCCACGCGATCATGATGAAGAAGGCTCTAGAAGAATCAATATTGTAAATATAGTTAAGTATTGGAGGAGTTAAACTTAACCACTCGTTTGGTATCAAGTCGTGTTATAACCAGACCACTAGGAGGAAAAGGGGTTCCATTCTATTTAAGTGAATTTTGTTCTGTAGATGAGTAGAGTAGTTTAGAGTGGATAGGGAGAGATAAAAAAACAAACAGTTTGTGCACTATGACAGCCCATGGGGAACAAGTCTCACTTCTTTGTACCTGCATACATTTCCTTTCAGAGAAAGAGAGAGAAAAGAAACCTTAAGTTCTACTTGGATTTTCTCCTAAAAGAGTTTCCCAGGTCATATCTCGTGTTATTTTGGTTTGTGAGTGATTTTTCCATTTTTTCTCTATTTTATATGTAATGATAATTTTCATGCATATGAAATAAAAAATAATTAACATATCCAAAAAACTATGGAGAAAAAAACCCTCATACTGTAGATTTCATATTTTTTAATATATTTTAGTAGATCTATTGTCACGAACTATTCAATGGAATGTATATGACCGTTTACATATCATATTGGTATTAGAGCAACTTTCTTTGGGTATATTGTGGGGATTTGTAGAGGATTCAAATTGGTTAATCCAAAAATCATAAAGCTCCATCCATGGCCAAAGAACTTGTAAATAACCCTCAAGATCCCATGGAGGAGACATTTCTGCAGTTGGAATGCCACCTATAAAACCCGACAAGGTTTGTATGAGTGTTTATTTAAGCCATTCGATTTATGTAATACACTAGCTACCTTTATACGTTTAATGAATGATATATTGTGTCCTTTTATAGATCAATTTAATTATTATATATTTGGATGATATACTAGTATACAATGCTACATGGGAGGCACACATATCACATTTGATGCAAGTTCTAGAGACATTAAATAAGCACTAGATATTGGAAATTTTCAACAAGTATGCGTTTTCACAACAATATTTGATGTTTTTAGGGTTAATGATAGGTGGAGGATATTTTAATAGAGAGCCTAACAACATGGAGGCCATCATGTAGTGGATGATGCCTACTAATGTTTCTGATGTTAGTAGTTTCATTGGGGTTGAACACTACTTCAGGAAATTCATAACCTCATTTTTAGCACTAGAAACATGTTATGTATGAATATAAAAAAAATAGAATAGATACATAATAAATGTTAGATCAACGACTAGATAATAAGCCAATTGGAGGAGGAAAACTCCCTTTACATCACATAAATGAAAAATTTGTGAATAATTCAAATGAAATGAGCTCCTTGGTATATATAATAGTCTAAAGGGTCAAAATATAATTATGGCCTACATAACAATCATAATGTAAGGGCACAACATTAAAAATAGTAGGAATCTATGGGACACACAATAACATTATAGGGGATACCCTAGTATTATAGGGACCTACATGCCCCTATCCCTTAAAAAGGAATTTTCCTCAATGATTTAGTATTTCTTGATGCTTTTGTATAAGATACTAATCCTCCCATGTGGAATTTTTCAGTAGGTAGGTTCTTCCACTTAATGAGATAATCTAAAATTGATTAATTTTTTTGTCTATCAGATTCTTGTTTCCATAACTGATTCATGATCCAATATGATGTTTCCTTCCTCATAAAGTTTTGGAAATATAGTTTGAATTGGTAGCGTGTCACTTATAACCTTCTTTAAGCATAAAACATGGAAAACTGGGTGTACTCACAAATATACTTGCAACTCTAATTTGTATTCCATAGTACCAATCTTTTGCAAAACCTTTTAACGACCATGGCACTTGGGTGATAATTTGTTATCCTTATTAGCTTGATTGAGGGAAATTTACTTGTATGGTTGTAGCCACAAAAATACCCAATCACCCACATCAAAAATTATTTCACTTTGATGTTGATATGCTTGTTGTTTCATTCGATTTTGTGCCAAAGTTAGGTTATCATGTGGAGAACTTGTTGTTGATGCTTGATGTGATCTTCCACTACATGAACCTTAGAATTGTCTCTTAGAGATGATGTGATGGATGGTGGATGATATCCATAAGGCGCCATAAATGGGGTAATTTTTTTTTTGTATGGAAGGAAGTTTTATACTACCATTTTACTAGAGGCAACCACTTGAGCCATTGTGTTTGTTTATCAGATATAGAGAAATGAAGATATCCTTCCAAACATTTGTTCACTATTTCAGTTCTCCATTGAATTGAGGATGATAAGATGAGATATGTGGTAATTCAGTACTAAGACAAGGAAACAATTTTGTCCAAAAATTTCCAGTGAAAATGGGATCTCTATCACTTATAGTAATCTTTGGGTTTCCACGTATCTTTTGAATTGTTTCCACAAATGCAGTAGCGACTATACTAGATTTGAAAGGATCACAAAAGTGTGCATACTTTGTAAGTCTATCAACTATCACCATGATGACATTATTTCCTTAGGAATTGGTGATGCGCGTCCAAAATAGGTACAATTCAAGGCCCATCTAACAATCCTTCATCACATTTTACCCTCTCTTTTTGCATTTGATAATATTTTTTTCGAGCTATAATGTGTTCCTAGGAAGGTTAGGGAGTATTTTTTATATATTGTATCCTAACACATTAAATGTATAGGAAAAATAGGATTTATTATGCAGAACACATTGCATATCAGCCAGATAATATTTAGGATGTGTGTTCCTTACATCATCCCATCAACAACTCGACTGGCTCATGGGTAGTTACTACCCCTCAGTGACTGTGAGTAAAACTCGTGACTAAATACAATTTTGTAGGAGTTATGGAGGGAAGAAACCCTCCCTTCAAGGATGTTGACCCTCACTCACTTTTGTATAAATAAAAGAGCCTAACATATTAGTAGGATTTGAGTTCCAGAGGCAAGATCGTGACCATTATAGCAATAAACTTATGCTTGTAATTTACAATGTCATGTTACATATTTAAATAGTTTTGAGATTAATGAAAAACATCATTTTGTTTCCATTATGAGTTTTCTTTACTGGAGTTGATTTTCCTTGGGTTAGGCCCCAACCCATGTATTCAAGCCCATCTTCTGTGCATTATTGTTATGTATTTCTTTCGCATCACATAGTCTAGTTGTGTTTCTTTCTACAAATCTAGTTTATCAAAAAAGAATTGCCTCTCCAGGTTAGTGAGTGAGATCCCTTGGGAAGCTTGGTTATGTACCCTGTGTGAACACACACAAAAATAGTTTCTCTTTTATTCAATATTTAAATTCTACTCCAATTCAACTCATCCTTTCACGTGCATTTTACTTTTTGCAATCATTGTTTTAGCAATCATTTAATCATTTGGTATTTTTTATCTGAACATTTATTTGGTGTGAATTTGAATTGTATTGGTTAATAGAGTATAATGGCACCATTTCCTATGCATTAACATCACTTCCTTCAACCTTTAACATTCCATTTCTACTTGCTCTGCAAACTGACTGCATTCTGGAAATTACACCACTAAGCTACAGGAAGATTGTTAGTTTTTTTCCCCTTGCACAAGTTAGTATACTGGGTATATCTAGGCTTGGAAGGGTCTCTTTAACCCTTCCACTTCCTCATACCACCTTCTTACACCTTCATATAGCTTCTATAACCATCAATTTCCTCTCGGATGAATTCTTATAGGAAAACAGGGTATCTTGTATCAATCTTGTAGCATTACTATCATGAAGAAAAATCAATCACACATAACACAGATAATTTATCCGAGGAAAGCATATAGCTAAAAACCCCACTATATTCTATTATGTATTATACCATGGATCATGAAACAATTACATACAAAGCTCTAATCCAAGAGCTCTCAGTACATGAGCTAACTGCCTCACATTGTCATACAAAAATTGGCAAGTTCCTTAGCCAATTTACTGTCTCTAGACAACCGACCTCCACTGTACAATCCCAGCTGATAGCAATCCATGAATGAATGGAATCATGCTTTCCTTGACTGTGCAAACCTCATGGGCACATCCAATGTGTGTGTGGTTGCATGTGTGCAATCGGATAATGTCACGACTGATAGTCAACTTCCCTTTCACCTAGACCTCAATTGGGTCTCCACTAGATCTGACATGCATGCAGTTAATAGTAGTAAATATTCAGTTGCATGTGAGACCACTAATTGTGAATTAATTAATAATTAATTCACTTGATCTCTCACTAGTGTATCTTCAGTTACAACTAGCACAACTGAGTGTAACTCACTTAACTGAGTTTAACTACTTTACAACTTTCATAACTACACTTCCAACTCGGTTACAACTTTGAATCACTCAGTTACCACTAATTCCACTTGCATGTCCCACCAACCAACCTCTTAACTCGAAATTCCTTTAGATAACTGATTTTCCACTTCAGTTAACTATTTCCAAGTGCTCATTGAGAATAGATTATTGTTTATTTTCCAACTAATATTAAGGGATAATAATAGTCAACATGCATCTATAAATAAACATGCAATCTATAAATAGAACTTGCACATACATCTATAAATATACATGCATCTATAAATAGAATCTTCTCATGCATCTATAAATAGACATCCACCTAAAAATATCCTGAGGCTCCATCCTAGTGTAGGTGCTTAATTTTCACTAGGATATTATTGTTGAATCTCAACACTCCCTCTCAACAAGAAATGGATTATCCTTCACGTTGATCCTGTCTCTTTGGTATTCGAATTTTCTCCTGGTGAGCACCTTCGTTAGAATATCTGCATCCTGACCTTCCGTAGGAATGTACTAAAGCAACATGATTCTCCTCTGCACAAAATCTCTGAGATGATGGTACCAGATATCTATATGCTTAGATCGATCATGAAACATAGGATTAATCGAGATTTTAATGCAACTCTGATTATCACAATGAATTACTGTCAGATCTAAATGAGAACCAAACAAACCAACCAAGATCTTTCTCATCCAGATAGCCTCACATGCAGCTTGACTCGCTGCCATGTCTTACGCTTCCACTGAACTGAGTGCCACAGATCTCTGCTTCCTATTGTACCAAGAAATAGTTGTAGGTCCAATGCTAAAGATCCCCCCATGATGTGCTCTTTCTATCTTATGGGATGCTCGCCCAATCTTCATCCGTGAAGCGATACAACTTCACCCCATCTGTCTCTTTGTACCATAAGCCATACTCTGATGTGCCCCTCAAGTATCTCAGGACATTCTTACCTGCCTTCCAAAAGAGCTTGGTAGGCCTAACCATAGCTTGACTCAACTAGTTAACCGCATAGAAAATGTTTGGTCTCGTGTTCACTAGATACATTAGCGAACCCACTAACTTTCGATAGACAGTAGCATCCACTACCTCTCCAGATGTAGCATCCCCTTTCCTCTAGTTTCCTTGAAGAGGAGTATCCATGGGTTTGCAGCCCTCCATGTGAAACTTACCCAGTATCTCCCTTGCATACTTGCCTTGAGACACAAAAATTTCACCATCTCGCTACCATATTTACAATCCAACGAAATAATGAAGGAGGCCCATATCCTTCATCTCGAACTCCCTTGCAAGGTACTCCTTGCATGAGTGTATCAGCTACTCATCACCAGTGAATATTAAATCATCAACATAAAGAAAAATGATTAAAATCTTACCCTCCACCACAATTTGGTATGGGTTTGCATCTACTTCACTTTTGGTGAAGCCCAGTCTGGTGAAATATTTCTCTATCCGAGTGTACCAAGCATGGGGTGCTTGTTTTAGCCCACACAATGCTCTTTTGAGTCGGCACACATGTGACTCGCTGTTGAAGATATAAAAACCTTCAGGCTGCTCTATGTACACCTCTTCCTCAATGATCCCATTGAGAAACACGGTATTCACATCCATTTGATGAATGCACTAGCCCATCTGTGCTAAGAGAGCAAGGATGGTCCTTATGGGAGAATACCTTGCGATAGGTGCAAAGGTCTCTTCTTATTTTATACCCTTGATCTGTGAGAAGCCCCTGGCCACAAATATGGCCTTGTATTTCTCCACACTCCCATCAGTATATTTCTTTACCTTGTAGATCCATCTCGAATATACCACTGATTTATCAACTGGCCTTGGAACAATTTCCCAAGCACTATTTTTGACAATGGATTCATACTCCTCCACCATTGCATCCACCCATGTGGGCTCCTGCACTACTTCTTGAAAGGAATATGGTTCATTCACAAAATATTTGTCATGAGATCCATGGATCCATTAAATCGATCAGGAGACTGTCTTTGTCTGTGTTGTGAAGTATGGAATCCTGCATTTTGTGCATCATCAAGTCTCAGCCTATCAGCTTCTGTGGTACGCCTTCTACCTGTTCTCATGTTTGGCTCTACATGAGTGGACTCATCCACTCTATGAACCTCCTCCTTTGGTTTATCCACATCTAGAGACTCATATTTGGGAATCAATAGTTCCTCCTCCGCATGCAAGTCGAACTCCCTCTCAAGCGACAACTGCATGGCTTTCATCTCATCGAATTTTATATCTCATCGCACAAAAAACATCTTACTATTAGGAAAATACACATGATAATTATGGGGTGTTTCTGTGTACCCCACAAAAATCCCTACTTCAACAGTCGGCTCCAACTTCTTCCTAGCGTTTTTGGTCACATGTACATAAACAGATGAGCCAACAATTTTAAAGTGTGAAACATCCAGTTTCTTACCATTGAAATATTCTTCAGGTGTACTCATGCCAAGTACTCTATGAGGACAACGGTTTTGCACATAAATTGCAGTGTTGCATGCTTCCACCCACAAATGCATTGGTAGGCGCTGATCATGCAACATCACTCCTATTGCACCCATAGTCATTTTGTTCTTCCTCTCTACAACTCCATTTTTCTCTAGGTTATGAGGCATTATGAGTTCTCTTTAAATTCCTTCTTTTCTGTATAATTTCTTGAATTCACTAGAGATGTATTCTCTACCATTATCGCTCCTAAGAGCCTTCACTTTCTTCCCCGACTCTTTCTCCACCAATGCCTTAAACTCACAAAACTTTGAGAATGTTTGATCCTTCTTCTGCATGAATAAGATCTAGCATTTATGATAAAATTCATCAACAACAATAACATAGTACTTATGTTTTTCTATTGAAGCAATCGAGAACGGTCCACACATATCTGTGTGAAATCTCTCAAGGATCCCCAAAGCATGGTTCTCCTTATCATGAAAGGTGGATTTTACATACTTCCCCATGGTGCAACCCTTTAACTGAGCAAGTGTTCCCATTGGAATTCCAGTAGATATTTGCTACATGACTTTCAAGGCTCCACGATGAAGATGGTCCAATTGCCTATGCCATAATTCGCCCTGATCCCGGCTCACCACTTTTTCCTCATTGCCCATGATGGTAGCGTAACCATATACCTCCAGCTTGTAGAGATTCTTAACTCGAATCCCTATCCTCTTGGCTTGATCCATTGTTTAATGTCACAGGAAATATTTTCCATCGCTAAAAACAACGTCATAGCCTCTGTCCTCCAACATTGCGACTGAGACCAAATCATTCTTCAGACCTGGAACATGCATAACATATTTCAATTGAAATGGTTTACCAAAATCCCTCTGAAAGGTAATGGTACCAATACCAGTAGCATTTTACCATCCGTTGTCGCCCATCTCTATATGCATCTGGAGATCTTTCTCCTCCAAGTCACTGAAAAGTTCCTTATCTCCCTTCATGTGAAAGGAAGCGCCACTATCCAAATACCACACTAATTCCAATGCACTTGACACCATGCATGTGATTAAAGAGAATTCAAGCTCAAATTGCGAGGCAAGGGCCTCACCAGCTGCAGCTCCAGCAACCTTCTTGTTCTTCTTCTTTTGCAAATAGTTAGTAACAAGATGCCCATGTTCATGATATTGAAAACACTTCACTTTGGACATATCCAGCTTCTTTCCTTTAGACTCGGATTTAGAATGGAATTTCTTCCCCTTCCCCTTCTTTGCCTTGGTAACCAAAGCATAATCCTCTTCATCATCATGCTTTGATGAAGATCCATCTCTAGTGTTCTGCTTGAACTCCTCCTGCACTAGATCCGACCACAGTCATTCCCAATCCGGAAATTTTTCCCGTTTGTTGAGAGATTCTTCATAACTGTGCCAACTCTTAGGAAGTCCCAAGAGAGCCAAGCTCACCAAATCATAATCAACAACAATTATTCCCACACTCCCTCGTTCATCCCGACATCAGAAAAACTTCGTGAGATAATTTGGAATGCTATCGCCCTTTTCCATCTTGATCTTTCTAAGTTTATCTTTGAGCGTCAATTTCCTATGGTCACTGATGCTTTGGAATAGATCCGTCAAAGCCTTCCACATAGCATTTGGTGTGGCTTTCCCATGGAGGCTTGAGACAATGTGGTCTCGTACTCCCTCCAACAGGAGCCTCCTCACCTTTGCCACTTTCTTTCGCCATGCATCAAGATTGGCAACATCTGGCTTAGGAACATATTTTTCAATGAATTCCTCCAAGCCATTTTCTTTGAGTATTTCCTTCATCTTTTCCTTCCAAGAAATGTAGTTATAGCTTCCCTTGAGTGCATACTCTAACCTCAAGCCATTGAAAGCCATTTCGATCTTGAATTAGCTGTAACGCCAAGAAATTATTTCTACAAATTCGAATTCTTTCAACCAACAAACTCAACTCCTACTTCAAAATCGTAATTTCCTATGCTCTGATACCATGTAGAAATTTAATACAAAATACATGTATTTCCTGGATTCTCCTGATCTAACAATAATATGCTACTGTTAAATACAAAATCGCTTCTACAAATCTTTGCGGAATTTGAAACATAATCGCCAATCACAATATCATGAAGAAAGATCAATCACACATAACACAGATAATTCACCCGAGGAAATCATATAGCTAAAAACCCCACTATCTTTTATTATGTATTATATCATGGATCATGAAACAATTACATACAAAGCTCTAATCCAAGAGCTCTCAGTACATGAGCTAACTGCCTCGCACTGTCATACAAAAATTGGCAAGTTCCCTAGCCAGTTTACTGTCTCCAGACAGCCTACCTCCACTGCGCAATCCCAGTTGATAGAAATCCCTGAATGAATGGAATCCTACTTGCCTTGACTGCACAATCCTCATGGGCACATACAATGTGTGTGTGGTTGCATGTGTGCAACCAGATAATGTCACAACTAATAGTCAACTTCCCTTTCACCTAGAACTCAACTGGGTCTCCACTGGATCTAACATGCATGCATTTAATAGTAGTAAATCTTTATTTGCATGTGAGACCACTAATTGTGAATTAATTAATAATTAATTCACTTGATATCTCACTAGTGTATCTTCAGTTACAACTATCACACCTGATTTTAACTCACTTAACTGAGTTAAACTACTTTAAAACTTTCATAACTGCACTTCCAACTCTGTTACAACTTCGAATCACTCAGTTACAACTAAGTCCACTTGCATGTCCCACCAACCAACCTCTTAACTAGAAATTCCTTTAGCTAACTGATTTTCCACTTTAGTTAACTATTTCCAAGTGCTAATTTACAACAGATTATTGTTTATTGTCCAACTAATATTAAGGATAATAATAGTCGACATGCATCTATAAATAGACATGCAATCTATAAATAGAACTTGCAAATACATCTATAAATAGACATGCATCTATAAATAGAATTTTCACATGCATATATAAATATAAATCCACCTAAAAATAACCCGGGGCTCCATCCTAGTGTAGGTTCTTAATTCTCACTAGGATCTTCTTGTTCAATCTCAACATCTTGTTGTGGATAGATCACTATCACCTATTAATTTTGAGTTGTAGTTGATACAATCCCCTCCAAAAATTTTCATATTTATAATTTTGGAGCCTCCTGTTTGGTCTTATGAACTATTTTTTTGAGTAACTCAAGTCACCTTTGGTATTATTTTTCTAAGTGTCCAGACATATTCTAGCGACTGTAACTGTCACAATTGCATGATCTTGCATTGTCTAGTTTCTAGATTATAGTTGTACACTTTGAGATGACAATCAATACTTTCCAATCATGAGTGTACCCTCCCTATTACTAGTGAATGCACAATTCCTTGATAGGAGAAACTATGAAATCCTCTTTGACAATCAACTATGTAGTCTCTTGTGGTAGGAAACTGTGCAACCCCTTCAGCTAGTTGACTACGCATTTCCTTGTGCCAGTGTTCTATTCATCTCCTTGAGCTAGTAAGCTATGAAGTCACTGTGGATAGACAGTGAAATTTTCTTATGGATAAAAATTGTGCAGCTCTTGTTGACTATCTAGCACATATGTCAAAGTTGACTCAATCACAAGGAGTAGTTTCTAATTCTAGCTCCTAAACTGGCAATTTCTAATCCTAGCTCCTAAATTTTAGTCATGCAGAATAAAACACTAAGACTAGATCTAAAAGTTCTAACATATATAATAAGCTAACCTAGAGCTCATTCTCACACTCATGTTTGGAGCTCTTCACATTCCCTGAGCACAAAGAGATTTTGGTAACATGTGTGTTGTCATTTCAAGTATGTTTCGTAATTATATTTTTTTGCTGCTTTTACCATGGGAAATTTTGAGGTATAAGATGGCCCTCCTAACGAAATGATGAAATAATAAAATAAGATTAGATTACATCATCAAATTTTAGAGGGAAAAATGATAAAAACTACACTTTCAGCTCGTATTTTCAAATTAGCTCCGTATGGGTTTACTCAAATTTCAAGTAGGAACACTCGTTGGATGCATAATTTGATTCCTCATCCAAGGAGTACCCATTTTCCATACTTTTGATGGACCCTGCTACACAAAAAATGAGAAATACATTAAAAATGTGATTGCAATCACGTTTTTTAATGCATTTCTCATTTTTCTTGTAGAAGGGTCCATCGAAAGTATGCTACATGGGTACTCCTTAGATGAGGAATTAAATTTTTCATCCAATGAGAACTCCCGCTCGAAATTTGAGTAAAAACTTAGGGAGATGAGCTGAAAATACATGTTGAAAAAGTAGTTTATTATTTTATTATTTTTGAATTTTTTTACTTTTTTACCCCAAAAATGGTGAATCATCCCCCATGGTTGACATCACCATCTTGAATCCTATAGTTACTTATAAATTTTATTTTGGTTGTACATTTTTGTTAGGAGACCCATTTCAGGCCTCAAAAGTTCTTTAATGTTTTTCTTTTGTCATTTTTTTCTTTTGTAAGTGTCATTTTACATTGCTTTTTATATAACATGTGTCATTTTTACAATATTTAGTTGTTGTATGTGTCAGTACTCTCTTGCATGCTCCTTTTATAATGTCATTTCGAATTATAAGTCCTTTAAAATTCTTGTTAGCATTGCAAATAATTATATTTATGCATGTTATCTTCTCGCAATCCTCGTTGCTTATTGTTGATCCATTCTTAGTTGAATTTTGACTTGATATGCCTCTCCATCATTGCAAATTTTCATTGCTCTTGCATTATCCCTTTCTTATATAACATGCATAAAGTTTCAAGGTATTTCTCTCTCTCCAACTACGCATTACGAAATTCAATTCACTTGTGAGCCTCCCTTTTCCATCTATCCTTGCGAGTTGTGAAATCCCTTTCCTATATTGCACACTACGTTAGTTCCATTCAACATCTTGTTAAACCATTTCCAGTTGTAACTATGCATTGTGCAGTCACGTAGCCTATCTCCTTTAGTAGTTTCGCATTATATATCACAAACCCTAGCCTTCATCTTTTCCTTTGTTGATCAAGCCTACACAATCTCTATCCTTAGACATTTCATAGTGCACACTTTCAATGACCATTCAAGTCACTCTTGCCTCAAGGTCGCATCTTGTGCTCAATCCTTGCACAATTACTTCTCTTAGTAGTGGTATATTTTATTTCATAGCTTGATAGAATAGAATATTATCTGAGGACTAAATTTGGGTTGCCATGAGAACTTTTCCAATTCCAGCTACTACCATTCAAGAGCTTATTAACCTTTCATCTTCCATTGATACAATGCATCCAGTCATAAAATGAGCACTAGCAAGGTAGTTACAAAAATTAGTATTGGATATGATGAGGAAATTTCAAGATAAGGAGCACCTATCATGGCAGATACCAAGTGTTTGGTGAATAATGCCACTCCTATGACATGGCTAACCAAAGATATTTTTTCAATAAGGAGGAGTTCAAAGGGAATCTAGGGGACAAGGAAATATACATTAGGATTAATAAATACAGATTCCCTAAATTTTCCTATAGGTATTTGGTGCCCCCATGTGTTGAAGGAATCGAATCAATATTATAGGGTCTAGACACCAAGAACACAATCTCGAGTAGTGTGAGTGGGAAAATTATTGCAACATACTGGCCACGTGATGTTCATGCACACTACAAACTCACGAAACTAGAGGATTTTATCAATATGGAGTATTATGCATTTTCGACTCACTTGAACACCAAGGATGTGATGAGATCATGGTGGACGGAACCAGCAAAGTTTTTTTGAATTCCAAAGAGGATTTACATGATAATATCACTAAGGAAGGTATATCAACACCTCATAGCCATGTTTTATAGGCTATATGTAGAGCATTGAGTATTGTGAGTAAGGTTGGATCTACATGCTCTACCCAATTGTGACTGAAGGAATATTTTTGACTGGGAATATATACTTTCTCAACAACTGCGGACCAATGTATCTAAGGTGAAGAAGGATGTTGAAAGTGGGAAAACTCGCTTTTTCATGTATGCATATTTGCTTGATGTGATTTATGCAAGAAATTTGTTTCTAGGTCTAAACTGGAATTGGACACGATTATAGCCTTCCATGTCAATGTGTATTACAAGCTACTACCATCGTACAATTATAGAGGAATATTGTACGCTAGTTTAGCACTTTTTGTGGTGCTCTATCATATTATTTTTGAGTAAGAGGCACCCTACATGAAAAATTAGGTAAAATAAGGGGTTAGGGAAGTTTCATATTGGTTTGATTCTACTCAAGGAACCTATATTAGGGTCTTCAGTTCTCATAAGCCACCACATATCTTACCAAAGTATGTCACTGATAAGGTTTTCATGCAGGAGATTGCATACTAACTTTGCTGAGGGCTGTCACAATTATTGCAGAAGAAGAAGAAAGAACTGTGGCCTTGCCTACCTCTACAAGTGGGGTCTTATGAGTTGAAATTTTGAAGGAAGAGAAAGCATAAGTGGACAAACTATCTTGTCTTAGATTTGGTGAAATAAGTTTTCATAGGTATGACCCCAAGGGAGTATGTAAGAAACATTGTGCCAAGCTTCATTTTTCCTGGGCTTATGTCCCAATGTCACTTAAGGATGAGGATAAAATAAAAAATTGGTACAATGATTTCAAGGAAACAAGGTTAGGTGAAGAGGCAAGACCTTCTAACACAACCCACATATCATATATTGTGCAAGAATGGGAGCAACATGAGGTGCCTACTCATGATAGTGTTTTAAAGCCTAAGAGGAAGATTATGCATGATCCTGAAGCATAGAAGAGTAGAAATTTTAAATCAGATCCAGCCACCTTGGGTGCAATTAAGGAGAAAAATCAAAGAAATGAATTTGACGAAGCTTAAAGGAAGCAGGAGGAAGAGAATCAGAGCATAAACAAGAAGAGGAATGCAAGCAATAATATGAAATAAAATAAAATAAAAAAACAAAGGGAAGAAATGTAAGTAATAAACGAAGAGGAAGGAAATAGAAAGAAGAAGCCATGTAGAAACAAAAGGAAGAAGAAGAGTGAAAAAATTTATTAGAATAGGAAATCATGAGGAAATATGAGGAGTAATTTCAGACCCACTAGATTTTGATGAAAAAGAGGATGAAAATTAGGAAGAGGACATTAGCTATCACAAAGGAAACAAACTATCAATCTCCTCCTCTTCCTAGTGGCCACCGACCATTTAGTGAGATGGTATTATTTCCTTCATTGGATGACCGAGTCATGGACATCTCAAATTTCACCTTTGATTAGTTAAAAAGCAAGATAATATAGGAGAGGAGAAAATATTTTTGAGATGACTCTGATCACCTTATTTTATTAATACAGAAAGGGTGATTATGCTTAATACAAGAAGGAATATGAGAGAAGTTGCAGCAGAAAATGCAGTCTTTGGCAGAGCTACCAAGGAGAACACTGATTTTTTATTAGAGAAAATGAAACATTGATAAAGTAGTTAGCTTCAACAAGGAAACAAGTGTTCTCTTCCACTAGTGCTAAAAGGATGGAATTGAAGACAATTATACTTGTAGAAATTAAACCTTTGGAGGACACTGTGAACATTAGAGGAATTTTGAGGTATAAAATTGGCCTCCTAAGGAAATTATAAAATAATAGTGGAAATAATAAAATAATATTAGATTACATCATCAAATTTTAGAGGGAAAAAAGAAAAAACTATTTTTCAACTCGTATTT
Source organism: Pinus albicaulis (assembly GCA_034641835.2). Lineage (NCBI taxonomy): Eukaryota > Viridiplantae > Streptophyta > Pinopsida > Pinales > Pinaceae > Pinus > Pinus albicaulis. The sequence goes on along the minus strand of JAXQQM020092534.1, from coordinate 31,946 downwards.
TCAACTTATCTCCTTATGGGTTTACTCAAATTGAAACAACACTCCTCGTTTGGATGCCATTATTTGATTCTCACTTTTCTCATCCAGTGAGTACCCATGTTGTCTTTGGATGGGACCCTACTACATGAAAAATGAGAAATACATGAAAACCTGTTTACAATCACTTTTTTTCATGTATTTCTCTATTTTTCATGTAGTGTGGTCCATCGAAAATATGCAACATGGGTACTCAATGGATGAGGAATTAAATTTTGCATACAAAGAGTACTCCTGCTCAGAATTTGAGTATAACCTGAGGGAGATAAGTTGAAAAAGTAGTTTTATGATTTTATGATTTTTAATTTTTTACCCCAAAAATGGTGAATCATTCCCCATGGTTGACATCATCATCTTGAATCCTATTGGTTCTTCTAAAGTTTATTTTAGTTTTACATTTTTCTTAGGAGACCCATTTTAGACCTCAAAAGTTCTCTAATGAGAAACTATATGATGATATGTAAACCCTTCATGAAGTAGTGGTGCTTTTGCATGAAGTGCAGAAAGGATCACAAAAAATGGTGAATGTCTTAAAGACAGATTCTACTGCCATTGATATGAACCAAGATTGGGGAACCAAATATCTCAATCTATCTACAATGTTGGTTAGAACTTAGAAAGAGTAAACATGGCATGGAAATAGAAAGAAAAAAATGAGGATGTTTGTACAGATTTATGAACATGACCATACTTTTGCTACCAACACTATTAATGCTTATTTGTGATTGTATAATGGATTGGATTCCTTGGTCAAGATGCATATGATCCATTTATCAGTCCATTTATAGAGTTAAAGAGAAAAATCATTATTAGAGAAGAAATAGAAGCTTTCTTGAATAATATGAAACAATAAATAATTAAGGATGAACTTAAAGTGACCAAAGTTATTATTTTGCAGTGTGTGATAGATCCAGTTAAGATGCACATGAATTTGATCATTCTTCTAAGTAACATTAAAACGGATTCTAAGACGATATATCCAAATGAAATGGAGTTCAAACTCAGATATAATCCAGATGTGTCAGTGAACGTTGAGTAAATAGTAACAAAATATAAAGCTTGGCATCGATATCTTACTATAGAATTACATGCTTCTATCACCTAATTACATTTTCCAAAAGTTATGCATAATGTCGTACTTTTGTCTTATGGCTAAGAGCCAGATTTTGTGTTAGTGTAATTTTTCATTTCAAAAATAATAAGAAATGTAAATGTGTAAAAGTGTGATTCCAAGAGTCACATGGGGAATATGAAGAGTCATTAGGAGCTAAAGGAAAAAATAGGAAGTCAAGTGTCATGAGGGAGCTCAATAGTCACAAGCGGAGGTGAAAGGTCACTTCAATTGTTATACATAAACCCTCATAACTCAAGAGAATGGACTTTTGGAGAGGGAACCTTGGCTTTTATAGTTTGGAATAGGAGTGAGGATCATTATTTGGAGAAGCAAGTGATAACTTCATGTTCCACTATTGGCGCTAGTGTTTCATCATTGTATTTATGTACTTGAAACTTTCCCTTATTATAAAAATCTCTTAAAGCCATCAAAATTCATGCATGTACTATGGATATTATAATATTATTCTTTAAATGTTTATGGTATATGTTTTTTGTTTACACATACTAAAGTTGATGAACTATTTTGTTGATTTGGTATATATTTTGTTGAATGTGCATTTTATTTTCCTTCATGATTGTTGTTACGTTGTGAACTATTTTGCAGGTTAACTAACTAGCCATTCTTAGCTCTCATGCATCTCTTTAAGGATAGTAATATTAATTTTCTACTAGAGGCTCATTTTTCTTTCCCTTCCATGAAATCTCCTTTTATACATTACAATTCGTGTCTCACAAAGCTTATACACTTGTTTACCTCAAAGTTATGTTTATGATATATTGTGTTGTTTATTGCAGCGAAGGAATATCCTTAAGGATCAGTTTAATGTCGACCAGGAAAATAATGCGGTTGGGGCTCCAATCCCAAATGATGCAAGGTCTAATTGGGAATTTGTACCAAAGAGACCCCTCACTTATTGGACCTTATAACACCATCAACAGTTTGTACGAACACCGGATTGATAAATTAAAGTTGGTAGCCCTTGAAGTTGAAACATTCTTGTTGCGATACTAAGGCTCGTCACTTGGGTAGACTTGTGATAAAATCCATTGAGACTTCCTCCCAACGTTGACTTGGAATGGTTAATGGTTGTAAAATAAGTAGGGTCTTAATTTCCTCAACTTTATTTTGTTGGAAAACCAAAAATTATGCCACACACTTCTAAATATTATATTCAAGGTCATCCCAAAAAAAAAAATCTTGACCTTATGGTAAGTTTTTAAAAAGCCTGAGTGCCATCCTATAAGAGAGGTGTGCAATTCCAAAAGAGCCTTTTTTTTGAGTTGTAATTCTTACATTGATATAAATTATGTTTGTACAACAATGAATCATTTTTCCATATAAATTTATAAGATGCAATAGGGTTTTGAAGCAAATTTTGAATAATTTTCCACACCTCTGCATCATTCTCCCATTCATCCCTTACTTCAGTTATCCATTTAGGTTGGATAATAGAAATGGCATAGAGAAATGCCTACACATCCTTATGTGCTCTTGACAGTGCATCTGCAACAACATTTTTCTTCCCTTTTTTTCTAGATATGATGCAAGAACATCTTACTTCCAAGTCCAAACACATTTGGATTAGACTTAGAAGTCTTTTATTTACCAAGGGAGTTGGTTCCCTAATTGAGTGTAATTGATTATTAAAATTGTATTTCATATGTTCTAAGTGAAATATGATTAGGGTCATAATCAAATATCTCCTAAAGAGAGATATTGAGAATATTTGAGTATGTTAGAGAGATTATAGGGATTTCTTGAGAAGAGTATGGATTTAGGGGATATAGAGATAAGATTTGTTAAGGATTTGGTGGATCTGAACTTGTTGTAGTTCAGAATCCTATTGGTGTATAATTTCATAAGCCTAAAGGGAACCAAGAGAGAATAGGTAGAGATATGCCAAGCATGGCCAAGAAAAAAACTTATAGGCCATTCAATGTAAATGAAGTCATGATAGGTCTTATGTAATTTTTCACAGAGGTTGTGTATTTATTAATGGAGGAAACAATATGTTCTATTGTTTTGAGTTGGTTTGTGCAGATGATTTTTGTTCATGACTTGTGATGCCTTTCTTTATGTGGATTCCTATAATTATATTGCATGTGATTAAATGGAGGATTAACCATGACCAAAGCTCAACAAGAATAACAAAGTTACAAAGTTGAGCGACTGGAAGAATGTGTAGAGAGTTGCATTGAAGCCAACCTAGTCTCTTCATCTTGTCAGTGTTGATTTCTAGTTGGGGTATAATATATTTTGATGAAAAGCATATTCGTATTGACATTCTAAAAATTAGTCAATTGCTGACAATGAGAATAAAATCCAGCAATTGGATTTGACAAGGCATAGGAAACTGACATTTTTCTTTTGAAGACCGTTGAGTAGTAATCTACCTCTATGTTGGAATCATGGATTAGATCTCGGGTTTCAATTCTTTGTTGAATTGTATTGAAGTGTAACAATTTCCAAATGAGATAATTACTTGGGGATTGAGGGGATCATCTATGGAGGAAAAGTGTGTTGTAATTTCTTATTGCGCCGAGAGGCGCAATCTGCACCCCAGTATGACCCCAATGTCGGGTATGACACGTTCTCAAAAAATAATAAATTTTACTTTTTCTAATGTCAGCCAAAGCATTAACCTAATCTTGAATTTTATATAACTTGAATATCTAGATTATATATAGTTTTTTTAACTTATTAATGGGTTGAGATTAACTATTAAAATACAACTATGTATTATTTATATAATTTGAATGGATAGTAAATTATATACGTAAATTTGAATGGATCATAAATTTACCTTTAACAAAAAAATTTACCACATTGAATTTCCAAATTAAGTAAAATTTTAAACATCTTTACTCTTTACTAAAGTCAATACTATTTCCTAAATCAAAGGAAAAGAGTTAATTCAACACAAACAATCAAAATCCAAAATCTTTTAATATTTCTTTTAATTAAATATTTATAAAATGAATCTTTAAAAAGAAAACCCATATTCTATGGATAAATTAAAATATTTAAAGACATAAATATTTCCCCATCAAAGTTGCAATATTTTAAAATTTAAATAAATATAAATATAAATAAACATGAGGTATGGTAAATAAATAAAACATATTTTTATACTTACTCTAGAGTTATGGTAAATAAATAAATAAATATATATATAAACTAGATGTATGGTAAATAAATAAAAATTATTTTTATATTTACTCCATAAACCTTTTTATATTTAAAAAAATTAAAAAAAAAGATTTTATTTAGATGAAGCCTATGGGACGAATACCATGGAACAAATTAATATTGATACCATGGGCCAAATACAATATTTATAAAATAAGTATGGTACATAAATAAATATACAAGAGGTATAAAGAGGTATAAAGAGGTATGATAAACAAATAAATATAAAATAGGTATAAAGAGGTATGGTAAATAAATAAATATAAAAGAGGTATAAAGAGGTAAGGTAAATAAATAAAAATATATCAAATATGATTATAAATAAAAATCTAATTATATAACAAGCCTATGGGCCAAATACCATAGTAAATAAAAGAGGTATGGTAAATAAATAAAAATATAAATAAACCAGAGGTATGGTAAGTAAATAAAACCTCTTTTCATATTTACTCCATAATCTTCTTTATAATTAATAATATTTATGTTCATTAGTTTACATAACTAAGAAGAAATAGATAGAGAGAGAGAGAAGTGGAGAGAGAGTGTGTGTGTGTGATAAGGGAGAGATGGAGAGAGAGTGTGAATGTTTAGGGGTGAGATAAAGAGACAAAGTAAGATGTATGGAAAGAAGGGAGAGAGAAGAATAGAGAAGGAGAGAGGGAGGGATATAGTAATGCAATTGGAGAGAGAGGGGCGGAAAGAGAGAGAGAAAGAAAGGGAGATGGGGGAAGAGAGAGGATTAGAGAGAGAGAGAGAGAGAGAGAGAGAGAGAGATGGGGGAAGAGAGAGGATTGGAGGGAAAAGAGAGAGGGAGGTAGGAGAGAAAGGGAGAGAGAGGAGGAGAGTAATGGGGGAAGAGAGAGTATTGGAGAGAGAGAGAGAGAGAGAGAGGAATTGAGAGAGAAGAGGAGAGAGGGATCGATAGAGAGATGGAGTTGGAGGGGGAGAGATGTAGGAAATAAGAAATATAGAGAGTGAGAAGTGGAGAGAGAGAAGGAGTGACAAGGGAGAGACAGAGAGAGAGCATGTATGTTTGGGGCTGAGATAAAGAGACAAATAAGGAGAGATGGAGATAAGGGGGAAGAAGGAGATATAAGGAGAGAGGGAGGGATATAGTAACATAGTTGGTGGGTGAAGAGAGAGAGAGAGGGAGAGAGAGATGGGAGAGAAAGGGAAAGAGAGGAAGGAATAGAGAGGATGTGAGAGAGTGGAGAGAGGGAGGGAAAGAGAGATGAACTTGGAGGGGGAGGGAGAGGGAGGTAAGAAGAATGACATAGAGAGAGAGAGAGAGAGAGAGAGAAGATGGAGAGAGAGGGAGAGAGGACAAAAGGAAGAAAGAGAGATATTATCAGAGGAGAGGGAGAGAAGGGGAAGATAGAGATATAGATGGAAGGTGAAGAGAGGGAAGAAGAGAGAGATAGGGAGAGGAGGGGATTGACAAAGAGATTGATATATATGGAGTGCGAGAGTGTGTGTGTTTAGGGGGGTGAGATAGAGAGACAAAAAACAAGAGATGGAGGGGGATATAGATATGGATGGAGGGTGGAGAGAGGGAAGAATATTTTTTGCACTAGATGGATTGATTTAAGTGGAGATGGTGATTTATAATCCTATTTGATTATTTGCACTAGATGCATCGATTTTAGTGTAGCTATTTATTTCTAATGATATATGATTACTTGCACTAGATGCATTGATTTCAGTGTAGGTGTTGATTCCTAATACTATTTGATTGCTTGCACTGGATGTGTTGATTTCAATTTAGACGTTGATATATAATTATATTTGATTGATTTCACTAGATGCATTGATTTCAATGTAGATTATTTCTAATCCTATTTGATTGTTTGCACTAAACGCATTGATTTCAGTGTAGATGGCAATTTATAATCCTATTTGATTGCTTTGAGTAAATTCATTGATTTCAGTGTAGATGTTCATTTCTAATATTATTTGATTGCTTGCATTAGGTGCATTGATTTCAATGTAGAAGTTATTTTCTAATCTTATTTGATTGCTTGCATTAAATGCATTGATTTCAATGTATATGTTGATTTATGATTTGATGTAATTGGATATATGACGATACATTAATCTTAAAGTGATTGGATTAACAATATGCATTGATTAGCACAAAAAGTTATTGACAATGTACATTGATTTTTGTGTTATAGTAATTTAACCTATTAATATTGGAGAGCAAGAGAGACAAGGTATCATGTTTACTACAACAGCTCGAGCTAAACATTTAAATGGTTTACGATTTAAATTTTCTTTTTCATATAATCGATATAAAAAGATAACAAAACTAACAATGGTGGCAATAAGAAGAAAATAGTTTGAGATTGATCACAATGAAGACTATTTATAACATGAGTACATTCTTATTATTCACATTTTCTATCTTTCAAGACTATTATTGTCACTTCACATTCAAAAAAAATATTTCATCATTTTTCATCATTATAGTTATTAACAATATTTATCATCTCAACGAATGGAGGTAACTAAGAAAATTTAAAATTAAAATTACCAAGTTAGCATATTTAAAATGATTATATTAATATTTGCTATATTTACATATTATTGATAAAATTAATCATATCTTCCATAGATTTTATTTGGCAACACACGACTGAAACCAGCGTAGATCCATCTTAACTTCGGATCTATCAAGCGCAAAGAGGGATCAAATCTCTCGAGGTGCAAACCTTTCCTCAAGTTTTGCACTCAAAAAAGAGGTTTGCACCTTCAAATATTTGATCCCTCTGGGCACTTGATAGATCCAAAATTAAGATGGATCTAGGCTGGTTTAATTTCATCACTAGACCTTTGTGATTATGTTCTTCCATGTATGGAAAATGTACAAGTGTCATTAGTGGAAGATCATAGAATTAATTGCAATTCATTCACAAACCAGATGTAGAATAAAGTGAGAGGAATTCAAGATATTAACAAATTCAAAAAAAAATTCAAATCTTCAGTTGATAAGGTTATGCATATCGCATATTTGTTAGGTTAACTGTGATCACGATCAACTATGTTAATATTGTAGGATTGGCAGGTGACAATGGATTAGTTTCATTGCTATAAACTGAAGAAACATTTGATGGAAATAGAGTAACAAGACGATTAAACTCATCACATTGACTGGATGGTAAACTACGACCTGATTAGGGCATGAATTAACTTTGTTGAATCGATTTGAAGAGAATAGTTGCGAAGAAAGCCAATGTATTAGCTCATTGTGAGCTCAAGGGGAATATTTGTGATGAGAACCTTTACCATGGTTATGATAAATATCTGAATGGTAATTTGATTCATCGTCGTGTGAACAATAAGGGGTCTAACCAGCATCAAGAAGATATTTCCGAATCACATCGCAATGGAGAAGTGTAATACTACTATTAAAATCCACAATAAATCAACTGTGTAACTTCTAAAGGAGAATTGTTTGTGAGACGAACATATGTTATGACAGAGAAGTCCTGAGTAAATATGAGTCACTGCAATCAAGACGAAGAATAAGCAAGGAGGACCTAAATTGTTTTGGGATGACGAAAGGTGTTGAAATGCATCAAGTGGTATCACAAGAAGAGTTTTCCTGTAATTGATGAAGAAGATCATTTCCTAATATTATAGAGATCATAACAAGGACTAATTATTGGATGCATTCATTTACGCTAGTTTATGGTCAGTTGAGTATTGTGATGCACCAGTGAGCAATGGAGAAGCCTTAATGTTCATTCACACCAAAGAAGATGAAATTAGGAAAGGAGCTTTATTGCATTACGAATAAGGATCTACAGAGCATGTTCCATTAAAAATCTACGAGAAGGTAAACAAGGATGTCTTTTAAATATTGTAGTCATAGGCTTTGATAATTTGTGTCCAATTGAGGAGTGAATGGAGTGGGTTGTGACTATCTGCACCATATGCATCAGTATAATTGTTAAAATCACCCTAATGGTATATTACTCTGTGTTGGAAGCATCATGTATTTCTGTTTGATTACTAGACTAAATTCAGTTGAATGAATTGGATTGACGGGTTTATTTATGCTAAGCAACATCGACAGATTCATATATCATTGGATATTTTGGATTGATCGCTGACCAAGGCATGGTCAATCCCAATAAAAATTGTAGGTTCTTTCGATGATCTGCCTCAGAAGTAAAAAAAAATTCCATGATAAATTATGGTAATTTTCTGTTTGGGTAATAAGTATTCGAGCATCAGAGAGAATAATAATAGTGGGACTCTACGGTTCCATTCCAGCGGAAGGGAAAACGTTCTACTAAAAACAAAATACTGGCCAAAGGCGCCTTGTGTTAAACACGATGGGCGAAAGCAAGAATGGTTTCAAATTCAAATTGACATGTGTGTGAAATGGATGTTTTGGGTAAAAAATATTTATGGATGAATTTTAATTACTTGAGTTCCTGATGATTGATCCGACCATGTTAAATGAAGATTTGGAAATGTTGCAAGAATTATCATTGACCAGTTCTTTTAGGAAATCTAGCCAAATGGAATTAATAAATGATTTTAGAGGTATAGAGCACAATTATGCTCTTTGGAAGAAGCGGGTTTTTGCAATAGTCCAAGTTTGAGAACTTGATAAGCAAACATCTTTTCATTTCAATTAGATTCGAATAAAAAGCTACAAGAACTAATGTACATAGTAGGTGTTCCCTTGAAACAGTGAAGAAAATAAGTAAATAAAGGTTTTGTAAACTGGAAATTGTAGACAAGTCAGAGAATAGATAATAACAACCCTTGGGAAGGTTTCAAACTAGCAGAGGAAGGTAGATCATTTTATGCACATTTTATACTAAATGAATTTTGTTTGAAGAATGGGAATAGAATTTGGAAGGGAAAAAAATAATAATAAAACTTCAGTTTTCTTTTAAATTCATAAAAAAACAGTTTGAAGGTGATTTCAAGAAATAAGAGATCTAGTGTGCTCTTAAGGTTGGTTGGTTAAAAGAGAACACAGTAAATTTTATTTTGATAGAGAATTGGTTCAGAAGAGTGAACTCAAAATATTTATAATTAGTGCAGATTCAGATATTTTTTTGTTAACTCTGTTCTTGAGGAAGTATTTTATAGGTAGCATAAGAAATATGAACAACAACCATACAAGAATGACGTTGTGATAAGAGAAAGAGGGAGACGCCACCATAGAATTGTAGTTATGGTAGAGGAAGAAAGAGCAGTTAGAAATCTCAAAAGAGGATTGTTATAGAACCCATCAACAAAATGACATCGTTGAAGAGGAAACATCACAATTATTATAAGAATAGAGAAGTGAGCATATGAAGATGCAGAAGTATATCAGCTTTGAAAACTGAGGAGCAGACATTCTCTAGAAGAAGATAGAGATTTTACTATAGAGAACCAAAGGAAACTTCCAACAAGCAGAAGTTGGGTAGAAGTTGCTGAAGGTGGTTCCACAGAGAGTGTGGGTAGAATTTCCAAGAGTGAGAGACAGAAGAAAATGATACCAAGAGGATGACTTGGTATTGGTAGCAAGTAACATACTTGTTACGAGAGGGATAAGGCTTGTTGCACCTCACTAGTGAATGAAGAGAGCTCACAAGAGGGAAGAACGAATATGATTATCCACGGTCATGTAAAGGGTTCCAAAAAAAAGTCTCAATGAGAGAGGAAAAGATGCCAAAGTAGATGGCATGAAACAAAGAATGAGTGATGAATAAATGAAGAAGGAAATGGACGAGATAAGAGTAGATTTGAATACAAAGACCTGAAAAAAGGGAAATAGACTAGAGGTATGACTGGACAATAGAGGAAGAGAAAGTAAAATGGTATTCAATAAAAAAAGGAGTTGAGGCAGAGGATGTGTGATAGGCTGAAGAAAGAACTTAGATAAACTGAGTATGAAATAAAAAATTTAAACAAAATTTATTTCTTGATGCATATGTAGTCAGAAATGTTGAGGAAGAATTATAAACAATTTGATGGACTATGAAATTAGTTCACATTAGCATGAAAATGAGGCAACTGAAGCATTGAAAGAAGAGCCTTACGTTTTTTAATCCCATTTAAATCATTTAAATGATATGCTTATGTTGGTTGGTGAATAAGTAATACTTCTATAGGAGATGGAGAAATTTTGTGAACATATGTTCATCGATATTGAGGATAATAAATTTGAAAAGGAAGCTATTATGATAGAGGAAAGTGAAATAGAACATGCTATAATTTTTGTTTCGATATCATCTCATGAATATTATGCAATTGAAAAAGATGGAGCAACGTCAAAAAATAGAGAATTACTCTATAAATAAATTCTCAAGGAAGTTTCAATATCAATTGAAAGTCTCATGTCAAAGAAAGAAAACACGAGAAGATGAGATACAACTTTTGGAGGAGTGGTTGGTAGAACATGGATACAATTCAAAGTGATTTTGTTAAATTGTATAAATAATTAAGTTCCTTGGAGCAGATAATAGAAAGCCAAGGATTACACATTCAACCTGCAAAAACAAAATTAGAATAAAAAATAATTGTATTAAAAAACAATATGTAAACAACAGATTGATAATATTTTTATGGCATAGGATAATTTGTAGCAGCTTGAGGACAATGATAGTAGTGGAATTTAGCCAAAAAAATGAAGGTAGACTCTAGTGATTGAAGAAGTGTGGATGATGACAAGCAAACCATCCAGGAACATGTATAGTAGAAAAAAGAGAGCAATTAGCAAGAAGATGTGTTTAACTAAATAAAATTGTATCAGCAAAGAAAATGGGTGGAAACAATATAAGATATGTAAGCTTGGAGAGAAAGAGACAACAGGATAACGTCAACATAGTAAGAAAAGAAATAAGCTACAAACTAAAGTCTTCAGTTGAGGAGGACTTTCAACGTCATATGGAAGAACATGGTGAGGATACCATGAAATTTTTCCACCTTGGGAGAATGATGTAGGAGCATCTTACTTCCAATTTCAAACACATTTTCACTGGACTTAGTGGTCTTTTATTTACCAAGGGAGTTGGTTTTGTAATTGAGTGTAATTTACTATTAAAATTGTATTTCCTATGTTTTAAGTGAAATATGGTTAGGATTGTAATCGATCTCTCCTAAAGAGAGATATCACAAATATTTTAGTATGTTAGAGAGATTATAGGTATTTCTTGAGAGGAGTATGGATTTAGGGGATATAGAGATAATATTTGTTGAGAATTTGGTGGATCTGAACTAATTGTAGTTCAGAATCCTATTGGTATATAATTTCATAATCCAAAATATCATTGAGAGAGAATAGGTAGAGAAAGGTGAAGCATGGCCAAGGCCAAAAATCAGAGGCCATTCAATGTAAATTAGGCCATGGTAGGTATTCTATAATTTTGTACTAAGTGTGTGTATTTATTAATGGAAGAAACAATTTGTTTGAGTGTTTTGAGTTGGTTTGTGCAGATGTGTTATGAAACCAGCTCCAAAAATAGAAGAAAAGAGAGATCAGCGCCTTAGAAATAAGCCACTTTGAGGGGGAAACCTCCAATACATTACATAAATGAACAATTCTTCGATGATTCAAATGACCAAAACCTCCCTTCTATATATAGGAGTCCATGGGGCCACAATGTAATCCTAGCCAACCTAGCAATAATAATGTAAGGGCACAATAATAACAAGATGGGGTTTACAGGGGTACAACAATAACAATAAGGGGGTTACACTAGCAAAAATAAGGGACTATACTAGTAATATAGGGACCTAACATGCTCCTCTCCTTCAAAAAAGTGTTGTCCTCAATGCTTGAGTAGCTCCGGGTGCTTTTGTATAAAATTCACATCCTCCCATGTAGAATCTTCAGTGGGTAAGTTCTTCCATTTGATGAGATACTCTAAAATTGATCGATTTCGTAGTTGTCGAGTTCTCGTTTCCGTGACTGCTTCAGGTTCCAATATGGTCTTTCCTTCCTCATCAAGTTCTAGCAATATTGTTTGAACTGGAAGTGTGTCCCCTATAACCTTCTTTAAGCATGAAACATGGAAAACTAGATGCACTCATGAAGAAGCAAGAAGCTCCAATTTGTATGCCATAGTACCAATATTTTACAACACCTTGTAAGGACCATAGTACTTTGGAAATAATTTATTATCCTTATTAGCTTTCTTGAGGGAAATTTTTTTGTATGATTGTAGCCATAAAAATACCCAGTCTCCTACATCAAAACTTCTCTTGTTGTGATGTTGATCTGCCTATTATTTCATTCAATTTTGTCCCAAATTTAGCTTATCCTTTAAGAGTTGGAGAACTTCTTGTTGATGCTCGATGTGATCTTCCACTTCTTGAACCCTATAACTTTCCCTTAAAGAAGATGTGATGAACGGTGGATGATATCCCTAAAGTGCCATAAATGCAGTCATTTTTGCTACAGTATGGAAGGAAGTGTTATATCACCATTCAGCAAAAGGTAACCACTTGACCCATTGTGCTTGCTTATCAGATACAAGACAATGAAGATATCCTTCCAAACATTTATTCACTATCTCAGTTTGGCCATCAGATTGAGGATGATAAGATGAGCTATGTTCTAGTTGAGTACCCAAACAAGAAAATAATTCCGTCCAAAAATTTCCTGTAAAAATTGGATCTATGTCACTTACAAAAATCTTTGGGTTTCCATGTAGCTTTTGAATTGTTTCCATATATGCAATAGCAACTGTACTTTCTTTAAATGGATGAGATAATGCACAAAAGTGTGCATACTTGGTAAGTCTATCAACTACCACCATGATGATACTCTTTCCTTCGGACTTAGGTAAACCTATGATAAAATCCATTGAAATCTCCTCCCAACTTTGACTTGGAATGGATAAAGGTTGTAGAAGACCTGGGGTCTTAATTGTCTCAACTTTATTTTTCTGGCAAACCAAAATTTCCACCACAAAATTTTGAATATCTTATTTAAGGTCATCCCCAAAAAATTCTTTCTTCACCCTGTGGTAAGTTTTTAAAAATCCTGAGTGTCCTCCTAAAGGAGAAGTGCGCAATTCCAAAAGAATATTTTGTTTTAGTTGGGAATTCTTGCAAATATATAAGCGACCTTTGTACCATAAGGAATCATTTTTCCAGCTAAATGTATCAAATGTACTAGGATCTTGCTGCAAATTTTGAATGAGTTTCCACACTTCTTCATCCTTCTTCCATTCATCCCTTGCTTCGGTTATCCAATCTAGTTGGATAATAGAAATGGCACAAAACAATGCTTCCACCTCTTCATCCTTTTTTGAGAGTGCATCTGCAACAACATTTAGTTTCCCTTTTTGTAGATGTTTTCAAAGTCATAACCCAACATTTTTGTGACCCATTTTTTCTGCTCTTCTGAAGATAGTCTTTGTTTCAAAAAGTGTTTAAGACTATCATGATCGGTTTTTACCTTGAAGTGTCTTCCCATTAGGTAAGGTCGCCATTTCTTTAGTGTATGTATTATTTCCATCATTTCCTTCTCATAAATAGCCTTTTGTAAATACTTTCCTTTTATTGGATGACTTTCAAAAGTAATGGGTCTTCCTTCTTGCATTAAAACAACACCAATTCCATTTCCTGAGGCATCACATTCCACAATAAAGGTTTTTGTGAAGTTTGGCATAGCTAATACTGGTGCTAGGCACATTGCCTCTTTAAGATGTTCAAAGGCCTTAGTTGCTTCAAGAGTCCATGAAAATGCATCTTTTTTCAATAATGTTGTTAGAGGTGCTACTATTCTACCATAATTCTTAACAAACTTGCAATAATACCCTTTTAACACAAGAAATCCGCACAACTGCTTTATGGTTGTGGGGACTTTCCATTCCTTAATGGCTTTAATTTTTCTAGGGTCTACTTTAACACCCTCGTGAGATATAATATGACCCAGAAATTCCACCTCTTTTACTCCAAAGAAACATTTCAATGTTTTTGCATATAATTGTTTCTCCTCCAATAGTTTGAGCACCTAGTCAACATGTTGAACATGATCCTTCCAAGACCTATTGTAGATTAGTATATCATCAAAAAATACTAGCACAAAATTTCTAAGGAAGGGTTTGAAAATGGAATTTGTCAACACTTGAAATGTAGAAGGTGCATTGGTAAGGCCAAAAGGCATGACCAAAAATTCATAATGACCCTCATGAGTTCGAAATGTTGTTTTCAAAATATCTTCAATCTTCATTCTAATTTGGTGATATCCTGAACGAAGATCCAACTTAGTAAAATAAATTGCTCCATGTAATTCATCCAATAATTCATCAATCACAGGAATGGGAAATTTATCTTTAATAATGAGCTTATTGAGCTCCCTATAATCTGGACACATGCGCCATGATCCATCCTTCTTGTGCACCAATACTACTATAGCAGAGAAATAACTTTGACTAGGTTGCCTCTAACATTTCTGCAATCATACGTTCAATTTCGCTCTTTTAGACATAAGGATATCTATAAGGCCTGATATTTGGAGGAACAGTTCCTGGAATCAAATGAATAGCATGATCATGATCACGAATAGGTGGGAGTCCTTTGGGAGTTTCAAAAACCTTGGAATGATTGTCTACGAATTTTTGGAGATCTGGAGAAATAGATGATTTTGATGTTGGAACTTCTAGTGATCATAATTGTGCAATTACGCCTTGTCGTTCTTTATTCAGAAGCTTTGTCATGACATTAGAGCTTATTATGTTTACTGGCTTCCCTAGTATACCCTGTAATTCGGTTTCCTTTCCTTCCGAAATAAATTTCAAGAAAAGTTATTGAAAATTAAAATCTATTGTCCCCAAAGATTGTAACCATTGTACTCCTAGTACAACATCATCACCTCCCATTGGAATGGAAAGCATTGGACTATTCAATACATATTCCCCCATGGATAGCTTGATATTATGGCATTTTCCAGAGAAATTTATAGTTCCTCCATTTGCAACCATCACTTGACATTCTGGTGCTGGGTATAGGAAACAATTCAATTCCTTCGCTACCTTACAATGAATAAAATTATGGGTACTACCCGAATCAATCAACACTATTACCTTTTTCTTCTTGATATGTCCTATCTTGAGAGTTTGAGGAGTGGTAATTCCTTCCAATGCATTACATGATATGGTCAGACTCATTTCTTCTTCTTCTAGGGTTGGTTCCTGGTGTATATCCTCTTCTTTTGAAGTTTCTTGTTCATTTTCTTCTTCCTCTTCACAATCTATGTAAAATAATTTCTTCTCAGCACACTTATGACCTTTAGTGTATTTTCTATCACAGATGTAGCAAATCCTTTTTGCTATTTTTTCTTCCAATTGTTGTGGTGTCAACCTTGTAGGTTGTGGAAGTCTAGTAGTAGCAACACTTTCATCTTTATAGATGTGAGTGGTAGGCTTCCTTGTCGCCATAATTTTACATTCAATTTTTCTTGCCAACCTGAATGCCTTCTCCAATGAATTAGGTTCCCAAACGCGAAATTCATGTTGGAAGTTATCCTTTAAATTTCCTATGAAGAAATCAATCATGTGTTCCTCTGGAATATCAGTTACCCTTATATTCAATTTTTGGAAGTCCTCAATGTGCTCCCCCACTCAACCCTTTTGTTTGAGATTTATCAATTGGCTAAAGAAGGTGTTGCTCTTTGTATCCTCATAATGTGCTATCATTTCCTCCATAAAAATTGAAAGTGACAATTTTTTTACGAGAGCAAAGCCATCGATACCATACAAATGTATTTTGTTCTAAATGTAAAGTTGCAATGCGTACCTTTTGTGTGTTTTGCACATTACTGAGATCAAAATATTGCTCCATTTGTAGTATCCATGTTACGAGATCCTTGCCATCAAACTTCCACATATCCATCTTTGGAATATGGTGGTTCTTCCATCCAACATTAGAGTTTATGAAATCACTATTAACATTTATTTTGTTCTCATCATGAGTTTCCTCTACCATATTTTCGCCATTAGGAAACATTTATTGTATTAACTTTGTCAAAGCTTCCATGTCTGCTTTTAGATCATTCTTCATGTTTTCCATGTTGTCTTTCATTTTTTCTTCTATGTCATCCATTTTAGCTTCCATGCCATCTTCCATGCCATCCATCTTAGCATCCACGCCTTTCTTCAAAAAATCCATATTATTCTTCAAACCATCCATCTTCGCTTCCACGCCTTTCTTCAAAACTTCCATTTCATTTTTTGTTGCTCTTTGCGAGAGCAAAATTTGGTGCACTTGATCTTGTAATTTTGATATATCATGTTGCAATTCTTCATCTTCATGAGTCATAGTAGAGTACTCTGAGGGCTTAATGGGTGTTGAATTAATTTTAGGAGTCATTTTAGAACCCAATACTGATATTTATGCTTAATAGGCCTTTGGAATCACTTAAAACTAATTTTTCAAAAAAGAATTATGCAATTTGAAAAAAAAACACACACGTTTTTCTTGATTTTGAGGAGCTCGATATTGAAACTGAAATATCTCTGTGATTTCGGATCTTCAATATCTGAAATTTGGCCTTGAAGTAGACCTCTGAATCTTCTTTAGAATGCCACAAGTCTGACCTGATTTGGATTCTTGAAGACAAAGTTATGCCCAATCTCCTATGATGACCTAATTATGGACTAGTTCAGTAGAGCGAACTTGTACGACTTGCCATGTGTCAATGTTTCCTCCTTCAACTCTGAAATTGATACAGAATCATTTGCAATCCATGCACTTGTGGCCACGTGTCACTGTTTCCTCCTTCGGCTCTCAAATTGATACAAAAGAAACTACAGTCTGTTAATTATGACACCTCTATATATGTATATTCCTCTAATTATATTACATGTGATTACATGCATGATTGACCATGACCAAAGCTCAAGAGGAATAACGGAGTTACAGATTTGAGAAACTGGAAGAATGCATAGAGAGTGGCGTTGAAGCCAACACAACCTCTTCATCTTGTTAGGGTTGATTTCCAATTGGAGTATAATATATTTTTATATGAAGCATAGTTGTATTGAAACTCTGTAAATTATTCAAGGGTTGACGATGGGAATAAAATCCATAAATTGGGCATGACAAGGCATAGGAAATTGAAGTTATGTTTTTTAGGACCGTTGAGAAGTAATATGCCTTTGTGTTGGAATCATAGCTTAGACTGAGGTTAAATTATTTTTTGAATTGTATTGAAGTGTGACCATAGCATAATGAGATAATTACTTGGGGATTATCTGGAAAGCAGAGTGAGTTGTAATTTTTTTTTAATTTCATAGCCATACCACTATGATTGTGTTCTTCCATATATGGAAAATGTATAGGGGTCATTAATGAAGGATCACATAATTCATTGCAATTCCTTCACAAACCAGATGTAGAATAAAGAAATAGTATTTCAAGAGATTCACCTAAAACCTTCAAAGCTTCCCATGTCAAAGCTTCACTCGATAAAGGTTATTCATATCACAGATTTGTTAGGTTAACTGCGATCATGATAAGGCTATGTTAAGATTGCAGGATTGACCGGTGACAAGGGATCAATTTTTTCGCTACAAACTGAAGAAAAATGTGATGGCGACAAAGTAAAGAGACGATTAACCTCATCGCACTGACTGGAGGGTAAGTTTTGAACTGATTAGACCATAAATTAATTTTGTTGAATCGATTTTAAGAGAATAGTTTTGAATACATCCAATGGATTAGCTCACCATGATCTCAAGGGGAATATCTATGATGAGAACCTTTACCATGGTTGTGACATATCTAAATGGAAATTTGATCTTCTATCATGCAAACAAGAAGGGGTTTAATCAACATCAATTAGACATCTATGAATTGCATCGCGATGGAGATGAATAAGACTGTGATTGAAATCCACAATAAATAAACCATGTAACATATAAAGGAGAAGTTCTTGCGATGATGAGGGAATTTTTTGTGATAATAACATATTTTATGATAGAGAAATCCCGAGTAAATATGAGCCACTACAATGAAGAGGAGGAATAACTAGGAGGACCTAAATGGTTTTTAGATGATGAAAGGTGTAGCAATGCATCAAGATGATTTCAAAGACATAACCCAACAACTTTGTGACCCATTTTTTGTTTATATTATAAAGATAATCTTTGATCCAAAAAGTATTTAAGATTATCATGATCTATTTTTACCTTGAAGTATCTTCCCATTAGGCAAGGGGGTCATTACTTAAAGCATGTAGTATTGTTAACATTTCCTTCTCATAAATAGGTATGTTTAAATAATTTACTTTTATTGGAAGACTTTAAAAAGAAATGGGTCTTCCTTCTTGCATTATAATAACACCAATGACATTTACTTAGGGATCACATTCCAGAAAAGAAAAAAAAAATTGTGAAGTTTGGTGTAGCTAAGAGTGGAGCTCAGCACATTGCATATTTAAGATGTTAAAAGGCCTTAGTTGCTTTGAGAGGCTAAAAAATGCATCTTTCTTTAGTAATGTTGTTGTAGGTGTTGTTATTTTGCCATATTTTTTAACAAATTTGCAATAATACCCATTCAATACAATAAATCCTCAAAGGTGCCTTAAGCTTGTGGGAATTTTGCATTCCTTTGCTTGAATTCTATTAGGGTCTACCTTAACACCCTCGAGGATACAACATGACCCAAATATTCCACTTCTTGTACCCCAAAAAAATATTTGGAGGTTTTTTCATATAATTGGTTCTCCTTCGGTAGTTTGAGCACCTTGTTAACATGTTGAACATGATCCTTCCAAGACTTGTTGTAGATTAGTATATCGTCACAAAATATTAACACAAATTTTCTAAGGAATATTGGTTTGAAAGTGGAATTCATCAAACCTTGAAATATAGAAGGTGCATTAGAAAGGCCAAAATGCATGAACATAATTCATAATGACCTTAGTGAGTTATGAATGTTGTTTTCAAAATGTATTTTTCCTTCATTCTAATTTGATGATATCTTAAACAAATTTAGAACTTGGTGAAGTAAATTCATTCATGTATTTCATCCAAAAATTCATCAATGATAGGAATGGGAAATTTATCTTTAAAAGTGAGCTTGTTGAGCTCTCTATAATCTGAACACATACACCATCATCCATCCTTATTTTGCACCAATACTAATGGAGAAGAGAAAGAACTTTGGCCAAGTTGAATAATTATACTTTACTCTAGCATTTTTACAACCATACGTTCAAGTTCACTCTTCTAGGCATAGGGATATTTGTAAGGTCTAATGTTTGGAGGAACATTTCCTGCAATCAAGTGAATAGCATGATCCTTATCATAAATAGGTGGGAGAAATTTGGGAGTCTAAAATACCTTATAATTATTTTCAAGGACATTTTGGAGATCTAGAGAAATGGATGATTTAGATGTTTGAACACCTAGTGAACATAATTGTCCAAATACCCCTCATTGTTCCTTCTTCAAAATATTTGGCAGGCTACTAGAGCTAATTATTTTCCCAAGATTCCCAGTGATACCCATTAATTCAATTTATTTTCCTTCCAAAAAAAAATCAATAAAAATTCTTGAAAATTAAAAGCTATTTTCCCCAAAGATTGTAGGCATTGGACTCATAATACAACATCAACACCAACCATTGGAATGGCTAGCATTGGAATATTCAATACATATTCCCCTATGGTTAGATTGATATTATGGAACTTCCTTGAGAAATTTGTAGTTCCTCCATCTGCAACCATCACTTGACACTTTAGTGCTAGATATATAAATCAATTCAAATCCTTGGCTACCGTACAATGAATAAAATTATAGGTACTATTTGAATAAATCAACAATATTGCCCTTTTCTTCTTCATACATCCTTTTGTCTTGAGAGTTTAAGGGGTAGTAATTCCCACTAATGCATTACATGATATGGTCGGATTTAATTATTCTTTTTCAACCCCTGGGGTTGGTTCTTGGTGTATATCTTCTTATTTTCATGTTTCTTGTTCCTTTTCTTCCTCCTTTTCACAATCTATGTAAAATAATTTATTTTCAACACACTTATGATCTTTAGTGCATTTTCTATCACAATTGCAACAAATCCTTTTTGTTATTTTTTCCTCAAGTTGTTGTGGTGTCAACCTTGTAGGTTGTGGGAGGCTAAGAGCAACAACACCTCCACATTTATAGTTGTGAGTGGTATACCTCCTTATTGTCATATTTATTCTTTAAATTTTTTTTTCTACCTTGCATGCATTCTCCAATGACTTAGGTTCCCAAAGGTGAACCTCATGTTGGATGTTATCCTTTAAATTCTATATGAAGACATCAATCAGATGCTCCTCTAGAATATCACCTACCATGATATTCAATATTTGGATTTCCTTAATGTGCTTCCCTACTAAACCATTTTGTTTGAGATTTATCAATTAGCTAAAGAAGGTGTTACTCTTTGTATCCTCATAATGTGCTATCAATTCCTCCGTAAAAATTATCCAAATGAAAAGTGATTTACAAGATCAAAGGCATAATTACCACATAAATTGATTGGGTTCTAAATATAAAGATGTAATGAGTACATTTTGTGTGTGTTGCAAATCATGTAGATCAAATAACTGCTCCATTTGTAGTAGCCATGTTATTGGATCCTTGTCATCAAACTTCTTGATATCAATATTTTGAATATGGTTGGTCTTCACCCTAAAGTTATATTCTATAAAATCATAATTCACATTCCCTTTGTTATCATCATGAGTTTCACAGAATACTTTGTCACCACTATGAAGCATTTTTTGTAGCAACTTTGTCAAACCTTCCATGTCCCCTTTAAAATTATTTTTCAAACCTTCCATGTCCCCTTTTAAATTATTCTTCAAGCCTTCCATGTCCCCTTTTATTTCTACTATTAAACCATCCTTCAAAACTTCCATGTCCCTTTTTATCTTTTCCTCTAAACCATCCATCTTAGCTTCCAATTCATTTTTGGTTTCTCTTTGCGATAGTGAAAATTATTGCACGTGTTCCCTTAATTTTGATATATCATGTTGAATTTATTCCACTTCTTCATGTTTGATAGTAGAGCTTTTTGTGGGATTAATAGGTGTAGAATTTTATTTTTTAGGAGGAATTTTTGAACCAAATAATGATATATATGCTTCAATATGCCTTTTGAATCACTTCAAACTAATTTTTCAAACAAAAGTGATGCAAATTTAAAAATACACATATTTTAAAGCTTGATTTTGAGCTTGTTGATAAGGCTGACCATGCAACTATTGTATCTCTATGATTTTAGCCTCCCAAGGTATAAAATTGCATCCTATGCTAGCACTCTATGTAATATTTCCAACCCAAACAATTAGACTGAGATTTGATTCTTCAAGATAAGGTTATGCCAATTCTCCTAAGATGACCTTATCATGGACAACTTCAGTAGATCAAACTTGTAAAGTGTTATCTATGATAACAACTAGGTTTGTCTAGGTTGGTATTAGGTAAGTTAGGTTGGGTAATTTGGATGAAAATAAGGTCATGAAGTTCATTCATTTTAAAAAAATTGTACATATTTTAAGAGGTTTTAACAGTCATTAATCATGCAATAAAGTTCATGTCAAGGTAAATTCAAAAAATTTGATTGAATGGGTAATATAGGGTCATTATGTGACACTTGGAAATTTTTCTAAATTTCGTTGCGTAGTCAATGTAAAATAGTTTGATTTCACTACGGAAGTGCCTGACAATTCCATAGTGAATTTTCCCTCCCGAGTACTAGAAACGTTATGAAATTTGTCTTTTCTGCTAACGGTTGGAAAGGCTGTGTTTTTTCATGGTTTTAGTGGTCAGTGCACACATGTTCATCATGGTCCCATTAGGTTATTTGTCATCATAGGTCATATTCATGCGTGGTTATCATTACTGCTCACATCATTTCATTTTTCCCACTCATTTCCTCTTTCCTAATTTAGTTCGATTCCTAATCCAAAAATAAATACCTCACCTTCATCCTTGTAAATTGTTTGAATGCTTTTTCTATTAGTCTATAGAGTCTTAAATTTTTTTCCTCTAGCTGTCTTAGGATAAGTGCTACTTATGTCAAGGGAGTTTCTTGTTGTCTCAAAAGAATTATGTGGGTCTCAAAGAAGGAGATGATCAACACTGTGTTTGAAAGTATGGCCTCACATAAAAATACAAACAAGGGTGGCACTATGGTCAGATATGAGCCCATGTATATGACGCTAATTGCAGAAGACCCCAGCTTCTCACAAGATTTTGTCAATGCAGGTTGCATGCGTTTCTACCAGAAACTACAAGGGTATCATGCACATCTGTCTAAAGAATTTTCTGTAAATTTCATTGGCACAAGTTTGAAGGTGGGCATCCTAAATTTTGTTGTGTCTCCTGACACAATTGCACAGGCAACTGAGATTCCAAGGTTTGGAGAGGATTGGCTTAAAGCATAAGGTTCAAGCTGAAAAAATGTGATGAGTTTTTGAAGGAGGGGCACATAGGCATAGACATGAGCTCAGGAATCTCCAGGACTTGCCTCAAGGAAAATTATTCAAAACGGCTTATGGTGATTTAGAAATACTTCACTCGTGAAGGTAGATTTCACATGATCTATCAATACCACTTCAGATTGCTACTTCACTTCACAGGTAAAAAACCATTGGATTTACCATTTTTTATGTTTAGGAGTTAAGAAAAAATGGTTTATAAGGTTCAAGGTAAACCTAAGAGTAGTGACACTTCCATTTTCCACCATGGTTTGATAAAATTTCCAGTTATGGAGGAGTTAAAAAAGTGTAGGCTAGTTGTTAAGTTTAGGGATTGTTTGTTTATTTTGGCTGCGTAGATGATCAAGTAGAATAGATGGAGAGAGGAAATATTCATTTAATTGGGCTATGGAGTCTATAAAAATTCATGGAAAGTTCAGTAATGAATCAGGGTGCATCACAGGGAAAATCTAACATGGTCAAATGGATTTTCAAGGTTTGTGTGAGATGAAATGAACATCAAGTTTGTGAAAAAAGTAGGGCAAAGGGTAGTTAAGAATCCTTTGTCAAATATTTTAACAAGAAGGGCCTTCAACACTATTTATCATAAAGAAGTAATCATAAGACAGGTCAAACCAATAAATCTTTGATTAAACTCAAGCAAATAAGCATTTAAGACAAACAATCCAGTGAACTATAGAAGGAAAGAAACTTATTTAACTTCTAGTGATTTCACCTTCAAGGTTAGAAAACATATAACATAGATCAAAGAAGAGGGAACTCATAAACATAATTTATCATAGCCATAAAGACCTCCAAAGCAACCTTTCAAGAATGGACAAAGGGTATGATCAAAACATAGCCTCTTTGGCAAAACCTAATTAGTGATACTTCAAAGAAGGATCTCAAGAACAATGTTTTTGTGACATCAAACAAGCAGGGCTAACCATAAAACATCTTTGATATCTACTGTATTGAATCATTCATAAGATAAGCAAGCTTGGGTGGGTCTAGACAGCAATTAAGAATTCTCTAAATTGACCTAGCAGAGGAAAACATAGAGGGAGTGAAGGACAAACAGAGCTAAGGTGCCTTTGAAAAACATTTCTTAGTCTAAAACCTTTGTACTACTGCAATATAGAAGGATGAAACACAATGATACATAAGAAAACAATAACTAAATATAATCACATCACCATTAACCATGTTCAGGGATCTTGCAAGCAAGCCTTCTCCATCATCAATCAAAACAAGCCATCCACAATTTCCACAACACCAATTTCTCTTCAATCTCCAAAAATCTATGTATTGCTCCCAAGAGTCATCAAATTCCAACCTTTTACAATAAGGCCCTCATGCTCTATTTATCTAGAAAAGGAGGGAGAAAACCATAACTAGGGTTTGAAAATGTCAAAAACGCCCATAAATATCATTTATGTCTAAGAGAACATGCAAGGCCCAAGACAGAAAATATGTCATGCAATAAATGCAAAAATAACTCCTAGCACCTAAATTTGGAGTGATTTTCCCCAAAAAACACTAAAACATCATTTTTCCATAAATGAGTGTCTTTTGCTGACTTTTGCACATTAAAGGCGCAACAGTGAGGTTTGAAGGTGTACTGCATGCACAAGAAAAAAGGGTCCACTTGCAGCCAAGTTTTGATGACCTTCCCGATGTCGGAATTTGCTCCATGATGGCTCATTGGAAAGCCTGTCAAGTCTACTTTCCCACACTTTAATTTTTTATGATTGGGCTCTATTAACCTATCCAAAAAGTGAATCTCTGAAGGCTGCTCTAGGCGCAATGCAAGTCCTGAAAACTAGGCAGAAAGGTGAAAAATGACATGTTTTTTAGCCTTTTGAGGGACCAAAAATGCTCCAAAAGCTCTAAAATTTGGTGAGCATATTTTACTTGAGCTGCGGATTCCAAAAATGCAATTTTTTCCTCCTGAGGATGCCTGAGGTGAAAGCATAGTGCAAAGGGTGTTGCACCTTCAGGCCTTAAAATTAGCAAAAAACCAAAAATTCCCAAAAAGTTCCCAAAATTGGTAGATATCTTCCTTATGGGGTTTGGGAGGCCTATAGAGAAGCTTCAGCTAAGATTCCAAGGTTATATTTGTATTTTTCCTATTTGAGTGCTTGTATTTTGGCAAGGGCTCTTTTGAGCTTAGCCCTTGCAATTTGATTTCTCCGAGCATAATGCTTGGTTATCTTCCTTTGTAGATCTGAATCTTTATTGGCTTTCTCAAATTTGGCCTCGAAGTGTGTGTTTTCTATTTCTAGCCAAGGTTCTAGATCATACTCTGTCTCCATGGCAAGCAGCTCATTTAGAGGGAGTTGCTTTGCCAAGGCTAATTCTAGTTCTCTTTGTCTTGCCAAGGCCTTCTTTAAACCCATGGTTCTTGGTCTCCTCCTAGATTGCCTTTCTTCATCTTCACTTTCCTCATAGGTTCCCATGCATTCTTATATCTTTACTTGTGCCCTTTGAGCTTATTTCCGGGCTCTAATAGCCCTAGCCTCATAGATGGCATTTTATGCTCCCATCTATTTCTTTTCCATCTCATAGAAATGAATAAATTTCCTAGCCCTAGCCAAATTGGCTTCCAAGTCTTTGATTTCGGCATTTTCCTCTGAAGAAGTATGCTGGTGATTTTCTCCTCATTTTCCTCATCACTGTAAACATGGATGAGTTCAAACTCTTTCCGAAACCTCATGTTGATCTTCTTCTTCTTCTTCCTTTACCTTTTCCTTTCCTTTATCTAGCTGTTTGGTAGAAGTGGAAGGCATGGCCCCTTGCCTTTTAGAGGCAGCAAACACATTCCTTTCTCCTCTTTGATATGTCAATGGAAGAGGTTTGCTTGTGATCATTTTGTTGTCTTCCTCATGGCTGCCATCATTTGTCTCCATGTCTTCCTCTTCATTACCTTGACTGCTTTTTACCTCATTACCTTCAACATCAGCCTCATTGTTGACCTCTTTACTGATTTCTACACTATCCTTTGTACTGCCTTCATCTTGTTCATCGTTACTTCTAGGAGTCTCATGGTTGTGCTCTTTACTACTCTCATCAAATTCTTCATTTTCTTCACTGTTTTCATGACTTTCATGACTGCTATCATTACTGACATGATTGTATTCTTTGATATTTTGGTCCTTGGTGTCATTGTTGTCATTTTCCCTGCTGTCCTTTTCCTCCCTGATGCTTGCTTCATTCGTGTCTATGCTGTCTTCAGCCTCTTCATTTTCTTCATTGTTATCAGCTTCATTTTCCTACATGTTTTCTGTTTCATTTCTTACCTCTGCCTCTTCATCTTCAACATCATATTTATCATTTGTTTCTTTGTCACATGCTTGTTCACTACCACTTTCTTCTTTTGTGTCCATACTGTCTTCTGCCTCTTCATCTTCAACATCATCATTTCCGTTATCACCATTTGTTTCTTCCATGCTAACATCACTGCCCCCTACTTCTTCATTTTCTTCCTCTTTACTGTCCTCTTCTTCATCATTGCTTAATTCATCTTTGCTCTCTCCTTCACTAGTATTTGATTGCTCATCATGGTCACTTTCTTCTTTAGCTAATGAATTAGGAGAGGGTGAGGAAGGGAGCTTTTCTTGAGGAGAGGATACTTGTGTAGATGATGAGGCATGATCAGTAGGAGGTGATGGAGGAGTAGAGGGAGGAGGATGAGATGATGAGGGTAAATTTGGCTAAGATGGGGATGTGGGTTTGTGAATACTTCATGAGAAATGAACACCTCCCATGGTATGCCTTTTTTCTCCAACTGATGTAGCACAACCATCTTGATCAAGGATGATGGAACAAACTTTGCATTTGCTAGGAATAGTTCCTCCTTTGGACAACATAAGACATCTTGTCAATACTCCTATAGAGGTAGTAGGGTAAATGAAGCACCTTGACACTAGTAAAGTGCATGAGCAATCTAATATGATAGGAGTAGATTCTAGAGTACCTTCCCTCATAGGTAAAATATTTCATGATGACCCTCATCAAGGGTGCATACCTCTCCAGCAAGTGTGAAAAAAGGAAAATAGATTTGCAACCTTCTTTGTACCTAGATTTGAGAAATAGCTCATAGTAGATCATGTCCAACTTTGCTCTTTTGAACCATTTTTCACCAACATTAGGTATTCCAGTGGCACTAGAAATTTCATTTGATGACAGCTTAAATTCTACCCCTGCAAGATTCACTTTTTTACTGTGTAGGTTGAGGATGAAAAACCTAGTGAGCTTAGGGTGACTTTGCGCTCGTTGGACCTTTTCAAAAAACTGGAAACAACCTACATTTTGAAAGCATGTGATGATCATAGGAGAGGATTTAAGATCCAAAGTGTCTTGGGGTTAAAACCTATTAACCTTCCCACATTTTTGCTTCTGCCTCATAGGCACTTGGCCTCCTTCACTGCTAACACTCCCTGCTCCTGACATTTTGATTTCTACTGCCTTTAAACAACCCTAACTCTCCTTGTGAGACTTGATATGAGGACTAATTTGGAATGAGGGTGAAAAGTAGTTTTTGTAAGTGAGTGAGAGGGAGGTGTAGGTGTATGACTGATCTCCTTTAAGCTTTGATGAAGGGTTAACTCCAACTTACTGTAATTACCCTACTTCACACCCTTATTAACTAATAAATTCTTGCTTGGAGGTTAAAACAGGGTTTTTTTCATGAAGACTTAGGGTTTCTAGTCATTATGGTTTGGTAAATTCCCTTAATCATCAATTCATGAAATTCACTGGAGGATAAGGAAAAACATCCACCTGCCAACTTTCAATGTTTTTTTAGGTCCTTGGATGCAGCTTGGAGGAGTATTTTTATTGTTTTTGGAAATTTGTAGGTGGAGGAAGGGATTTTGGTGAAGGTGCAATGCCTACATGCACATTAAGGTCCCTTCTGCCCAACACACAGCGCCTACACGCATTCCTGGGTGTCAGGCTCCTTAAGCGTAGTGCCTGGATGCATTTTCTGCCTGTCGAGTCTCTTGAATGCCTTTAGGGCCTGTTGGGCTCCCCAATGCACAGTGCTGAACGTCTTTCTCTGCCTGTCGGGCCTGTCCTGGGCGAACAGGTAGCGCCTACACGAACGTGCAGTGCATGTCCCTAAACGTGCAGCGCAGTGCAAATTTTCACTAGAAAACCTTCTCAACATGTAGCGTCGGGCACTAAACGTGCAGCATTAGGAAAACTTGCTCAATTTTGACTAAAAATGCCCAAATTTCTCTCTTGGATGCTCTAGCTGTCTTTGTATGTGCACAATGAGTTGAGTGAAGGGAAAAAATGCCCTTTATAGCCTAGGAAGACAAATTGAATTTAGAAAAACCCACTTTGCTAATGTTTTTTGAACCTTTTTATCTTTCACTAACTTTTTGACATTTGTTGTGCAGGAGACTTGAAAACTTTTAAGCGGCTCTTTTTTCTCTTGGTAGTAGCTTGCTGGAGAAATTAAATGGGCCTTCTTTAGCCTGAGGGTCTGTTTCACTCATTTTTACATAGTGGAAAAGCAAAAACTGCCTTCTCTGCTATTTTGAAATCTAAAACATCTTTTTAGCTTATTTAGTAATGGTAAGTTTTTTAAAACATTTTTTAGGGACCTTTCCTTACCTTAGCACTGTCAAAACCTCTTTTTTGCTTGCATTGGTGAGGTTGTAATCATTTTTTTACTCCTTTTGAATTTCTGAGTGTGGGTAACCTAAAACCATGGCTTCTTCCCTTCTCACTGATTTTCTTTAGGCATGATAAATCCACCTTTGGCAAGAACCATAGTCTTCACAATCATGTGTGATATCTCCTCGTTTGGCCACTTATGATTTTTTCAAGTGTCATGACATACTAACTTAGCCCTTTCTGATGTTCTTGGATTTTGACATATTTAGTCACACAGCAGCAACCTTATAATCAGTTTGGCTTTCCATCTTGGAGATAAAACCTATATTTTTATCCCTTTCATCGTTGAGTGTAAATGACTAAAATTAAGAGCTTGACCTTCCTTTCATTGATACTCTTTTCATTCTCTTTCTTTTGAGGTAGTGAGACACTTTACCTTGGCAAAATCTAGAAGTCACCTACAAAAGTCTCTTCAAACCTTTTTTTTTTCTATCATCATGGAGGCCTATTAGCTTCATTTCATCTCCCTTGACTATATTTCCAAAACCTTAGGTTTCTGGGCTGTTTGAGAAGAATTATTAGTGTTATCTTCTAACTTCTCTATAGCCCTTTCAAGTTCATTCATTTCTATCCAGTTCACCTCACCTTTTTCCCTTTTTTCATTTATAATTTCTAAGAAATTTCTTCCATGTTTGGTTCACTTGGTGTACCTCCTCCATGTGTTTTGTTGCATTGAATCCTTGCTTAGCAAACTGTTGGCCCAATCAGGCTTAGAAACCCCGATTTCTCCTTGGACATAAACTTCTCCATGTTCTTACCTTACCAATATTCTACTAATAGTCACCTTGACACTCCTGCAGAAATGTCAAAATGAACAGCTTCCCTTTGTAGAACTTGAACTTGATAAGGTGGTCTTCCTTGGAGATTTTTCTAATCTATCTTGGACAAACAGGTGTTGACCTTCTTTCACATTTGATTCAGCTTCTAGCACATGAAAAATAGTGCTTCAAAACACCAAGGATAACCCTACAACCTATGAAAACCTAATGACCTATTGGGATGCTCCTTTGACTTGATATTTGATTGAAATCTTGGCTTGGGGTCTTCCTGTGTAAAAAACAGAGTTTTTGACAAATTGATGTATTGAAGATCCAAAATCCAATGTACTCAATTTATCTAAAGAGCCTATAGAGATAGTTTTGAGACCATCAATTCTTGGGGCATATAGTGAACATGAGTAGGAGTAGGTTGTTTGGCAATCCTAGATGGAAAGTGGAGGGGTGAGGCAAAGGAAAAACAAATTATTGACTGTATGGGTGGGAAAATAGGATTAATATGAGTGGCATGAGTCCATGAGGGGTCTTTTAGGAGTGGTAGGATGACCATGGAATGAAAAAATAGTATAATAGTGAAAATTTTGGTTGAAGGATAATGAAGGCAGTGAGATTTCTAAAACCCACAATATTCATGAATCTTGTTTTTAGAAATCTAGGAAAAGAATTTAGTCATCTACAAATAGCAAAAATTACTGATGACTAACAGTGGCTCCACTTGGGGGGGGGGCGGCAGATCCTTCTCAAGAGGTGTCCAAAACTTCAGATATCAAATCTCTGAGTTTATGAAGACCAGTTCCTCATTCATTTGGCAGATTTTTCTTCTTTCATTTGCTGATGTTTCTTTTGAAGTTATGATCTCAAGAATCTAAAAGACATGATTTCTTCAACCTCATCTCTACCTACCCATCATACTTTTGGCTATCATTTTTTCTTTTTGTGGGTGCACTTGGACTGGAAAACCCTTGACATTCTTTTTTCTCTTGAAAGCAAAAAAAACTATCTACTTGTACCCTTATCACTTCCAAGGGTTCAGATTATGCTAGTGAACTCTTTTATTCTCTACCTAGACTATTCATCTGTCAATATTAAGTTGTTTGATAGACTTCATTCTCTAATCTACTAACATGAAATTGAAAACATGATTTGAACTAGGATTAAGCAATCCGATTCACCATGGGCTATGGCATTGGGACAAGCTGCACATAGACATTATTTTTGTACAAAAAAAACTAGAAAACATGAGGGTTGTGATCTATCATTTGTTAGGCATCCATATCTTTCTCTTTGGTTCAGATTTGAGCATTAAGAACCAACATCTTTTCTTCCTAATCTATTCCTACTAACAAGTCAGAATTAAATGATTTGACAAGTCTTCTTTCACTAACCTATCAGCAGAGATTCAAAACTTGTTCGACCATGATTAGGATAGATGACTGAACAAGACTCTTTTTCTTAACAATTAGTGGCATTTAGGCTTGCTCACTTTCAACAAAAATCTTTTTTGGGTATGGGGTTGTACCTCTTCTTTTCATATTCCCTCTTTTTCTTCTTTTCTCTATTTTTGTTTTTTTCATTTTCGATCAGTATTCTAAGACTAAACAACTAAAAAGATACTCATAGTGTTGAGATTATTTGCATTCCTATCTATCCTAATCTATCTTACATATATACATATTTATTTGGTGAACTCACTTTTCCAGCATAACCAATCAAGTAGATGATTCCATGGGTGATTTTCATTCAAATCTTTGAGTGTGCTGACAAAATAGAAAAGCCACTTACACCTCACTTGTTTTTTAACAGTAGTGCCTAAAATATTCTTTAAACCTTGGAACAAATTGTTTCTGAAATATTTCGCTCCCTCCTCCATTGTTTCTAAGAAAAAAACAAAGGGATCTTGGAATAATACCTGACTTAGAGGATTTGCAAAATAGACTTTATTCAGCACTACTCCTTCTTTCACTTGGCTATGCTTGGGGTTATTTTGAACCAGAAAACCCACCTCTTCTTCATGATCATATATGGTGGAAAACTCATCATATATTGCAATATTATCCTCTAAAAAAACTGATATTTTCTGATGGAGTGGGCTAAAATCTATGTGAAGGTAATCATGTTGATGAGTAGGGATACTCTTTGGTAGTAAATCCTCTTGAGAAGGTAGCAGAACAATTCTTCTGTGATTATCAACTTCCAAGCCCTCCTCTGCAATTTGAAATTCAATGGGACTTGGTGGCTGCAAATATGGAGCTGAGGAGGATTCTATGTCATCAATTATTTCCTTATCCATTTCAGAAAAAGGTTTCTCATTAACAACTTTCTTAATGATTTTTTTGCCTTCCTCAACCTCAACATCAAAACTGAATGACTGTTGATTTCCAATCACATGAAAATTATTTATGATTGACTGAAATGAAGTAGAAAAAAGAGTTAGAGATTCTTCACTTACTTCCAAGTTTTCTAGACTGTCCCCATCAGTGTCATAGTGGGCATGTATTGGTTGATTGCTGTTTTGATGAAACTGAACTTCCTTCCACAAAGCAGCTGATGATTGCTCTGCAAGATTAGCTTCTGTTTGGAGAACATGACCATCATCATATTGATAAAACTTTGGAAATCATCAAAATAAGTAATGTCACCAACAAAACATATTGGATTATCAGATTTTTTTTCTTCAAATTGATCTACACACCCATTTTATGATCTATGGTAG
>JAXQQM020091147.1:0-40241 GCA_034641835.2 Pinus albicaulis | reverse complement strand
AAAGTTCTGAAAAGCTGTGGGAGGAAAAACCCAGTGCTCTCACTGTACAGTTTGACGGAGGAATAATTAAAGGGTACAGCTCTGAGTTATAAGATTCTTGTGGTGTGAAGTTTAACACATGTTTTTCTTCTGTTTCATATGTCTTTTATAATGTTTCATGGCTCATTCATAATCGTTTCCAACTGAATACTTTACAGTAAGAAAGGTAGAATTCAGTCATTGCTCTGCCTTGAGGTGTTCAAATGTTCTATGTTTTCTTCTTTCTGTAAAGGACTCATTGATTAATGCCCTTTTCAGCCTTTTAAACAGTCTTTCACCCCATATTATTCCAAATTTGATTGTTAAACTTCATTCCTATCTCGCCTTATGAAATACCCTGTGCCTTTGATTAAATCTCTGTTTCATGCTGTTTCTTGATCCCACGCTGCCCAGAAAATTCATCCATTTATCAAAAACCCCTTTCTTATCTATTTACTAGCCTAAAATCAATTCCCATTTTAAGTCATCTCGCACCCTATTGCTTATTTTATCGAGATTGACTGGAGAGATCCCTCTCCTGTCCTCATAGGGCTAGCTACGAGGCTGAGCTTGGTTTGATGTTGCCTCGAGTTTTGCCTTCTTCAGCCTGAGGCAGATTCGAGCGCTAAAACAACCCAGCAACCTGTCCAGCCAGCTATTCAAAATCCTGCACCTAGTTCTGTTCAGCAGGCTGGGCCTAGTTCACCTCAGACCCCGCCACAAACTGCTGCAACGACTGTCCAACATGTAACACCTGTTTCTGGAGTATCTGTAACCCCGAGTTCGGCTATCCCTGTATCTATGAAAATCCCTCAAGTCTCTGTACCTCAGTCGGGACCTTCAGTTCAGACTTCGGTTCAGATACCTACAGGACAAACCGGTACAAGTACAGTTGTCACAAGTCAACCACAATTCACGTATCAACCGTACCAGGGACAGTCGCAATTCGGTCCCTATACACAAAATCCAAACTATCAGTATCAACCGTACCCTGGCTATACTTATCAACAGCCTCAACAACCCCAGTTTGGTACGATTAATCCTGGTTTTCCGGGAGGTTACACAATTCCTAATGCAAATCCGATTCCCAGCTATCCTGGGTATCCACCTCCTGGAACTGCTTTGGCTACTCAAGGTTTTTGTGATCCTAACCTTCAATTACCATTTATAGCAACTTTAGATTTACCTGATTTGACACGCCTTACGAATGATCCAATTTTTTATTATCAGTACTAGCTGCCAATGCCACATAAGTTGCCCAGTGATATACCAAAATTCGAAGGTAAGTCAGGAGAGGATCCATCCAATCACGTCATGACTTATCACCTCTGGTGTGCGTCTAATTCAATTATTGATGATTCGATTCGCTTACGTCTTTTCCAAAGAACTCTTATTGGTCTTGCAGCCAAATGGTACATCGAGTTACCACGAGGCTCGTTTCATAACTTCAGTCAGTTAGCAACTACCTTCTTGACTCATTTTCAGTTGCCAGTCAGATACGACAATGGCACGGAATTATTAACTTCGCTGAAACAATCCACGTCTACGTATATTTCTGATCATATCCATGAATGGCGACGTAGGAGACGTTTGGTGAAATTTTATATTCCGGATCAAATTTTGGCAGAATGGTTTGTTAAATCATTGTTACCCAAGATTACTGAAGATGTAGCTAAGGCTGGTGTTGTTACTGAAGAGCAAGTAATTTCTCAAGCTCAGTATCTTGACCTCGTTTATACGCAGTCAGGTACTTTACATGAAAAAATCCCAGACCTTCCAAAACAAGGTCAAATAGCTGCTGCTCCTTCAGGGTCTCATGCCGCTGATGGTATGATTGGTAGAGTCAATTCTAAAAGCAAGAATAAATCTTCAAAGAATTCTTCTCCTATTATAACTTTACCTGATTCCCCGAAAGGAGAATCTTCCCCCGAAGTTTCTGCTGATATTCACGTCGTAGAGACATCTACGACCAAATCTAAATCCGGTGGTAAAAAGAAAGGGAAGAATAAAAACAAAAAGAATTCAAAAGAGAAAAATGATAAAGATGAATCCAATGACGAAAAACGTAAACCTCGCTATCCTTGTTTCATTTGTGAACAAGATCATTTCACGAAAGAATGTCCATATCGAGCCGAAGTTACGAAATTCGTTAAAGGATCGCAACAACCTGCTGTCTTGAAGGATCATTTTCCAATTCAAGATAGTAAGATGGTTGGTTCTACCTCGACTACTTTTGAAGAACCTATTATGATGATGTCTCATGTAAGGATTGCGACGCGATTGCAAGATTACGGTAGTAAGAATCCTGTTGATGGTAAAGAAGCAGAATCTTCTAATGCAAATGCATCAACTACACCTCCTCCTGTTTCTGGTCCGCTACAGATCGAGAAACAAAATCTAGACTTAATAATCAAACCGCCTGCTAAAGGTGTTCTTTGTAAATCAACTTTCAATCCACATGCGAGAGCTGCTCAGAATTACAACATTGTTGAAGACTTAGCTATTTCTCCTTCAGCAATGTCGGCTTTGGAAGTGCTGCAATCATGCCCAGCACAACGTAAATTGCTTTTGTCTGCTATAGGAGCTGTTGATATTCAGGATTCCAATCTTATAATCTTCGATTTAGAAAATAGTACACCTCGTCTACCTCACCAAATGGCTTTCCAGATTCCAGTGTTAGTCAAAAACAGACCAATCTTTCGGACTGTGATTAATGAGGGAGCTTCAACGTGTATTATGTCGATTCAGTGTTGGAAATCACTTGGTTCTCCTACACTTAACCAATCTCCGACGATTCTTAAGGCTTTTGATGGTTGAGGTTTTCAACCTTTTGGTATTTTGCAGGATTTACCCATAGGGGTCGAAGGTAAAATAGTAAATCTAGATGTGGAAGTGGTTGATGCCTCTCTAGATTACAACCTTCTCCTAGGTCACAGTTGGTCTTATGCTATGACTGCTGTTGTTTCTTTAGTCTTTCGACTCATAAAATTTCCATATCAAGGAAAGATCGTTACAATAGATCAGTTAACTTATTTCTCTTCCGATCCAGCCTCTACAGAAACAATCCAGCACGTTGGTAAAGCGGTTATCCCTTATAAGGATGTTGGAGTAGGATTAATTAAAGATTCTGGTTTACTAGGAACTTTTTCCTTTCCTCCTCCTAACGTATCACCTGTTATTGCAAATATTCACATGATTTCATCAGACACTGTTATGTTTGATGATCCTTGGATCATACCTTCTGACTCCGAGTTAGATTCAATTGACGGCATGATGCCTTTGAGTCCATTTGAAATTGCATATCAAGCTGTACAATCACTTTCCAACCCCTCTTCAACCAAAATTGATCCAATGAATGGGATCCATGAGGAATCACTTTCTATATCCAGTTCAGCCACAATGACATTTCCTGAACTTGTTCATACTGATGAACAAATTTGTGAGTTTTTGTCTGTTGAAGATTTACCATGGGAAGATCTACATCACCGATCTTCGTTTTTACCTGAGCTAGATCATTTTGAAGATGATTTTGCTTCAATTTTTACTGCTGAATATGTTAAAGAACCACAGAATCCTTTGCAAAATCCTGATTCTGAGTTAAATTTGGAAAATATATCTCGAACGGTTCCCATTAACATTTCAGTAAAACCAAGAATAATTGAAAACATTCATATAGGTGCTTGCTGTACGGAAGATGAAATTGAAATTTATAAAGCCCTATTTCAAGAATTCCGTGATGTGTTTGCCTGGTCCTATGAAGAAATGCCAGGAATTGATCCGTCAATCGTTGTACATGAAATTAAGACTTACCCGGATGCTAAACCTGTTCGTCAACGTTTACGTCAAATTCATCCTAGAAAAGCTGCTGCTATCAAAGCAGAAGTTGAAAAATTACTTCGTGCAGGATTCATTTATCCAATCCCCTTAACGGATTGGGTATCGAATATTGTTCCTGTGACTAAAAAACAAGGAACAATAAGAGTATGTATCGATTATAGGGATATTAATCGAGCTTGTCCTAAGGACAATTATCCAACCCCCTATATCGATCAAATAATTGATGATTGTGCTGGCAGTGAAATGTTTTCTTTTATGGATGGATTTTCGGGCTAAAATCAAATAAACATACTCCCTGCTGATCAACCGAAAACAACGTTTATTTGTCCATGGGGGACGTTTGATTATTGCAAACTACCTTTTGGATTAAAGAACGCTGGAGCAACTTTTCAACGGGCAATGTCTTACACATTTCATGACATTAAACACATTGTGCAGCCTTATCTCGATGATTTACCTTCTCATTCGTTGCATAGGGCCGACCATCTCACTCATTTACGAGCCATCTTTATGAGATGTCGGCATTATCTAATTAGGCTGAATCCACACAAATGTGTTTTCTGTGTAGAATCGGGTCGTTTACTGGGATTTGTTGTTTCAAAAGCAGGCATTCGCGTCGATCCGTCGAAGGTCGAAGCTATTGTTAAATTGCCTCCTCCTTCGACTTTACGCCAACTCCAAAGTTTGCAGGGGAAAGCAAACTTTTTACGTCGATTCATTCCTAACTATGCCGAGCTTACAAAGGGTTTTACCCGATTGTTGAAACAGAACATTCCATTCTTTTGGGATGAGACCGTTGATCAATCTTTTGATTCACTTAAACACACATTGACCCATGCACCGTTATTGCATCCTCCCAAATACAATAAGGATTATCTTTTGTACCTTGCTGCTTCTCATTCCACTATTGGGATGGTATTAGTGCAGGAAGATGAATCTCACAATGAACATGTGATTTACTATCTTAGTCAAAATCTGCATCCGACTGAGATCAAATATACACATGTGGAGAAATTGGCCTTGGCAGCTGTACAAGCTGTCCAAAGATTTAGACATTACATTTTATTACGCAAAACCACAGTAATTTCTAACTGTAACCCTATGATGTAAATTTTGACCAAACAATTGCTAGGGGGAAAGTATTCCAAATGGATAGTCATCCTACAGGAATTTGACTTGGAATTTGAAAAATCCAAGGCAAATAAATCTTTGGTCTTTGCAGAACTAATGTGTGATTTCCCCTCTACTGATATTGAAACAGTGGCAGAGGAGTCCATTGCGGATGAGTCTTTGTTTCTTATCAGTACTCTTGATCCATGGTATGGAGATATTATCATTTATCTCCAAACCCAATCTTTTCGACCCGAAATCTCACGATCTCAGCGACGGAAAATACGTTTCCAATCCCAACAGTATAATATTATTGGTGATACACTTTATCGTCGTGGAGTGGATTCTGTTTTTCGACGCTGTCTTACTCATGATGAAGCTGAAAAGGTTTTAAATGATTTCCATTCTGGAGCATGTGGCGGTCATATGTCTGGGTATGCCACTGCCCAAAAGATATTGCGCGCTGGTTATTTCTGGCCATCATTATTCAAAGATTGTATTTATGCGGTCCGAAAATGCCACAATTGTCAACTTTTTGATCGTAAAATGTGTGCGCCACCCGCTCCTCTTCACCCTATAATTGTTGTTGGTCCTTTTGCAAAATGGGGTATCGATTTTATTACATGTAACCCTCACTCGGCCGGGGGGCATGCGTACATTATCTTAGCAGTAGATTATTTTACTAAGTGGGCCGAGGCGATGCCTACATTTTCCGCTGATGGAAAGACTGCTGCAACTTTCATATTTAATCACATAATTGCTAGGTTCGGTGTTCCTCAAGCCATTATTACAGATCATGGAAGTCATTTTCGAAATGTCATGATGACTGAACTGACAAATCAACCTGGCCTGCGTCACGATAGTTCCACTCCATATTATCCACAAGCCAATGGTCTGGTTGAAGCCATCAATAAAGTTTTAGTCACCATGATCAAACGCATTATTGGTATTCACAAGACGAATTGGCATTCCATGTTATTTTCAGCACTTTGGGCATATCGAACCTCGGTAAAAACATCAACTAGTTTCACTCCCTTTCAACTCGTTTACGGTTTGGAAGCTGTGTTGTTGATTGAATGCGAAATTCCGTCATTAAAATTAGCCATAGAATTACTCCCAGCTACGTCTGAAGAGGAAAAATGTTTCTTGTACTTGGCTCAACTAGATGAGAATCGATGAAATGCTGCAATAGCAAAAGAGGCTCATGTTAAATGAATTAAAGATCAGTATGATAGAAGCGTGACCCCTCGAAATTTTTCAGAAGGAGACCTAGTTTTACTTTATGATCAAGCCGACGATAAACTAGGAGCTGGGAAATTCGTGGCTATGTGGCATGGTCCTTTCTTTGTCAAACGAAAGTTAGCAAAAGGAGCCTATGAGTTGATAGATTTTGACGGTGTCCCTTTGGATAAACCCAGAAATGGGCTTTATCTAAAGCGATATTATGCTTAAAACTTGGTGTAGAGATTTTTTATTAGATTAGATTTCTTTACTGCTGGTGTGTCTTAGATTAGAAGTGTGCCTAGTTTAGAAGTGTGCTTTTATCACTATTCCTGCTTATCTGAGTTTTACTCCTGATATTGCAGATGTCAACGTCTCTTCAAACCTACATTGGTTTTGCTGATGGTGCTTGTCGTAGTACACAGAACGTTTCTTCCGCAGCTTGGGTTATTTATTCACCCTCTGACGAGTTAATATCCATGCATGGGGTAAGCCTTGGTCAAACAACGAATAATATTTCCGAGTATAGTGCAGTGATTGAGTTATTGTCTGAATCCATATCATTTGGAATTCGGAGTTTGATTGTTAGGTTGGATTCTGAACTTGTTGTATTACAACTTAACAGGGTCTATACCATTAGGAATCCAGTGTTATTACGGTTATTTTTAAGAGTTCGTCTCTTGGAACGTGAATTTGATTATATCGAATATCAACATATTCCAAGACATTTAAATACATTAGCAGATGCAGTTGCTTCTAGTATGATAAATCAACATTTGCAATAATCAAAACAGTAAATCAAACATCATCTATAACATGCACACATATAGCCGGTAAATAACGATATATCATAATATAGGAGTGTTTTCAAAAAATATACATCGTCTTCGATCATAGGTTGGAAACACCTTATGATCAGTAGAGTGATAACACAAAAAGTCAAAATATGAGTCTACAACACGATCATCCCATCATTGATGGTGATCACGATAAAAGACCACTGCTTGGGCCACCCTACATAGGAACCTCCTAAAAGGTCCTGGAACACCAATCACGTATCTCTGTAATCTGAGAGGAATATCATCTATGTCCGTCTCTGTAATGTCTAGAGTCAGGCGCTCTAGGTGATGCTCTAAGTCAGACAAGATTTCCGCTGATTGGCCTGCTGGGGCTGGGGCTGGTGCAACTGCAGCTGGTTGTCTTTTTTCATAAGGTTGGAGATGGGATGGTTGCCGTGGGCCAACATCTGCATTCAAAACTTTTGGTTATTAGCTTCAAAGATGATAAAAAAA
The DNA here is from genome assembly GCA_034641835.2 of Pinus albicaulis. Taxonomy (NCBI): domain Eukaryota; kingdom Viridiplantae; phylum Streptophyta; class Pinopsida; order Pinales; family Pinaceae; genus Pinus; species Pinus albicaulis. Next base: position 32,763 of record JAXQQM020091147.1, on the reverse strand, counting down.
TAAAAAAATTAGAACTTAGAAATTGTTGAAAATGATTTTACCTGATTCATCCCACTGTTCCCCGGCTGGGAGAGTCATCTCTCGGTCGCTGCGAAAATCTATCCCGGCATATGGAAAGTCCTCTATGGAATATCATCTATGTCCGTCTCTGTAATGTCTAGAGTCAGGCGCTCTAGGTGATGCTCTAAGTCAGACAAGATTTCCGCTGATTGGCCTGCTGGGGCTGGGGCTGGTGCAACTGCAGCTGGTTGTCTTTTTTCATAAGGTTGGAGATGGGCTGGTCGCCGTGGGCCAACATCTGCATTCAAAACTTTTGGTTATTAGCTTCAAAGATGATAAAAAAATAAAAAAATTAGAACTTAGAAATTGTTGAAAATGATTTTACCTGATTCATCCCACTGTTCCCCGGCTGGGAGAGTCATCTCTCGGTCGCTGCGAAAATCTATCCCGGCATATGGAAAGTCCTCTATGGTAAAAATTTGGCGATCCAGCCAACGAAAATATGAAGGAGGAAATTGAACAATTTCAGAGCCCTCAATACTGTGACGGGCCATCAGTGCGACCCAACAAGTCATCCTAGGTTCTCGAACTCGACCGACATCAACATAAATACTCTGCGGAGCTAGCATGGGGATCCACTCTAGAGAAAAGGTAACGACAATGGATCCATATCCAAATTTTTTTAGTTTACCATTCTTCGCTCTAGTCAATTGGCCTTTTATATTGGCCAACACAGCTTCGCACTAGTTGAAGATGGTGCCGCGAAAACAGTCCACAACAATACACATTTGGGAACCGGTAGCCACATGCAGCGCAGCACTCCCACACAGTCTGGTAACAGTAAATGCAATAACTTTCAGCTCGAGACGGATGATGTTTTTAATGTCAATCCGTTTGTCCCTAGGGTTTTCCTGATCATTACAGAATTCTAGTTGAAGACTAGCGACAGACAGGCCACCTCGCCTAGTGCCAAACAGAGAAACTTGTTCGCCCCTTTTGGACAAACCAGTCAGAAAATAAATATCCTCCAGCTCAATTTCGAGCCGGTAGCCACCAATAATGAAACACTGGTCCTGCACGTTCCACCTATTTACCAGCCATGTCAGGAGGTCTACCTGTGCCCTCATGCCTTGGATGGCCCAGAATTTATATATACCGCATGCTTTTAATGCTTGCATTGTGGGAAAATGAAGCATTGCGGCGTCATCCACGTCCTCATGTTCACGTTCTCTCCAAATCAACATCTTGTTACTCCTACAATGCATAAAAACACAAGTTAGTACAATCTAATTTGGAAATTTTTGGGCGGCAAATGAGAAATTTGAGTTGTAAATTTAAACGCGTGGGGACCGCACTTATCCTTTCTACACAGTGCGTAGAAACGCACGCGCTCTGTGTAATGAGTGCGGACCCACGACTTTTTTCTATATAGAAAAAAGTCGGGGTCCGCAGGTCCCATGTGTCTTACCTGCGGACCCCCGTGGGCGAATTTTTAAACCATATTTTTCCCTAAAAATAAAATCTAAAGCCTAAAACATAATTGTAAATGGATGAAATACAAGATTAAGAGGTCGTGGATTACCTACGATTGACGGTTCTCGATTTCGCCGGACAGATTTTCCAGAATCTTCACAGGAACTTTCTTACCCAAAAGCTTTTACTTTTCACTCTGAAACTGAACAGTAAAAATGAAATTGAAAAAGACCTTTTTATAAGTTTTTTCGAATAGATGAATTTTTAATTTGTTTATTTTTCACTTTAAAAAGGGTATTTTTGAAAGCATTTTTACTTATCTTAAACAGGTATGTGTAATGTTTCAAGTTTTTGTGCAGAAATTGGATTTTTCAGGAAAACTGATCATTTTTCAACAAAGAGCATACTTTATCACTTTTTCTACTTCTTTCAAATGCATGAAATAAGTTAAACATTATTCCTTTGCCCTATTCACTCTCTAAACATGAAAAGATCGCCACTTGATTATTCTAACCTCGTTAAAAGTAAATAATACCCACCTTTCAAAAGATAAGTTTACCCCTTTTACGGACTGAAATGGACTATTTACGAAAAGGTATACGTTGACTAATTACGGTCAATAGAGTTCTCTCCCACATTATTTTATCCTTTTTCGGGCTCGAGAGACTAAATTTACGAAAAAGTACACCCATGGAGTTTTCTTAAGTTTTTTCTTCTGACTCCCTAAAATTGAAAAACACCGAGTTTCTCCTATACCGGACTCGTTAAAATTTAACAGTAAAGGACCTGTTTAATTTTCAACAGGAACGAACCACTCCTTCTTAGGGTTCGAATTTTAAACTAAGTTGGACTCATCCGAAGGATGAGCTTATAAACAAGCAAATTTTATCCTCCTCAAGCTTGTCAAAAATAAAGAGGTACTTGCCAGAAATGGTGGGGGAAAGAGAGAAAAAGAATCCAATTGTCACCCTTGTTTAAAAAGCAGCATGCCACTCTTGAACACGACACTTTCATTCACTCCGGGGTTGGGAAAATCCTTTTCATTTCAATAAAGGCATCAAACCACTTTGAAAGTCTTCAGCCGGTTTCTGGGTATTAGCTTTGGGTCAATTGTCACCAAGCCATCTGCAGTGTCGTTATGTGTTCAAGAGGACAGTTCAAATAAACCATTCATCTGCAAAATATCTTTCATCCATTTTTTACCATCTCTGAGTCAATCCTTGCCAATATATTTTCAAAACTTGATCTATGATTTCGTGTTGTGGGCTTGCCTACAATAGATCACTTTCTATCGACGACAACTCATTATCTAGGAAGTTGATCCAGAAATCATCAGTACCTTGAAATCTACATGCCTCAATGGCAGGTTTCTTGCCTTCGACGACTGGTTGCATCATTGACCTTCGATCGAATGATTCTGTGAGATGTTCGACTTCAGCTCATTCATTCACATTTCATGGATTGTACTGGGTACTTTGAGAGTCATTGACATTACTGGTGGTTTCTCTCACACTTATTAACAATTTACATCATTGACTGGTAATCAAGTGGTTTCTACCATGTTCGACTTCAACACATTTATTTACATGGATAGAATCGTACTAGTTTGAGAAGCAGAAATCAAGACCCTGGATCTAGTTTCTACCATCTAGGCTGCGAGGAATTTTGTTATCATATAAACAGATGGCTGCGTCCATACTGTGTCTACACATGTCTATACTGTGATGTATTCAAAATCATTCCTGTATCAGAACAATTTAAGTTAGTTCTAGATAATTTTGATTTGAGGATGGGAATGCCTACCTCAGCGATGATATGATTACATATATATATTTTTCATTGAATGTTTTTACAGGTTCTGACTGGGGTGTCCACAGGATGATCCTTGAAATGATAAAGTACTACACTCTTCATATATGACAGACTTCAGTTTCATCTATTCCAGACTTTGCACTTTAGGGGGAAATCTGTTACACTAAAAATTGTCATCCTGACATTCTGCTATGGGTATGAGCTCATTATAACTCATAATTCCTCCTTTTCCAAGTCTAACATATCAGTTCTTCATATCAAGCCTTGAAAATCATAGAAAAGTTCCTAGAAATCTCCTAAACTTTGGTATCGCACTTTCTCTATACATTGCCTGCGGGCCCGCACCTAATGTTCAGCTATCCTGCAGACCAACATCGCACTTTCTATGTGTTATACGTGCGGACTCTTGTAAAACTAAAAAAGGCGAGAAAGTAAAGTTAAAAAGTTGATTTGAGATTAATTATAGAAGATTCTAGACGAGAATTTTCGGGAATAAGTACGATTTGATGAGGTACATGTATCCCTTACCTTATGGAGCTAACCCCTTGATGTGAGGAGCTTATCCCTTTGAAGGAGGATTCTATCCCTTCATATTTGGAACAGAAAAACCTCCTCTTTTCCATTATAAAAAGAGGCATTGGGTAGCCTCAAAGGGAGTTGGAAGCTTTAGGATATTTGAAGATAAGTGCTGTTGAGATTCAGACTCAGTTAAACAAGACTTTTGTGAGGAGAGATCACATACCTCTATTTGTCTTGGTTGAAAGAGTGTAGAGCTTGTCAAAGTAGAGGAGACTCCTGCTTCGGACCCCGGGAAGGCCTGTGCAACATCAAGGCTCAGGTTGTAAGGTTTTCCTTCTTTTGAAATTAATACAAATATACTCATTTTTCTCAATAAGCTGCTTGTTAATGGTTTATTTCATAGATTCCTTGATCACTGTGATAAGCATGGTTTATGATGATGTCTATACAGGTGCTATGTAATACTTTGCTTGTTTGTGACTGAAGGTTTACAAACAAAACTCCTTCAAGCGCGCGAAGGACAACAACAACTTCAAACAAGCACTGGACATAAGGTAGGTCTTTTAACACCTATATAGAGCTTTTCATATATCATATATGCTTAGAGAAAGATTAGTCTATTTGGCTGTTTGTTGCTAGATACTTTTAGTACTAGGGAGATCGGTCTTGTCTGCAAGAATGATTTATCCGCCCAACAGTTCTGGTGCAACCAACTCCACAAAAAGTGTAAACAACATTGAAAATGGCATGCGAATGTTCCTTGAATGCTGTCTGGTGCCTTGTAGAAACGTGTTGGTTATGATATTAGTGGTATAAAACTGTTTCAGAGAAACTCTGCCGCCACTCTGCTTTTCCTTTCCTTCTTTGGTGGAAAACCCTTTGTAATGGCGGAAAACCAAATTTTTTTTGGATAGAATGGCAGAGGTTCATTTTATGAGAAATTACAAAGAAACCATTTGAAAAAGGTTTAATTGATAGGGGAGACTTGGAGTAGAATGAATGATAAGTGGGAGGAGAAAACATTTTAGACATATATCGCAATCACAAATTGGGGTCAGAGCGTTTAAACTTAGACACAAATGAGAGAAAATGTGATTTGCGATGGGCTGATTCTGTGGCAATGAAGTGGGGCCGATCGCAGATTGCACATCAGAATTTTTATTATGAAACACAGGAGTTAAATGTTGGAACTGGCGCAATGCGATGTGCGATGAGCCAAAAGGTGGGGCCCAAACAATATCGTAAATCACACATCGCAAGTTTTGATATGAGACACGAGAGTTAAACGTTGAAACTGGCGAAGTTCAATGTGCGATGTGAACGAAGGGGCATGTCATGACAGACGGTGGGGCGACCCGCAAATCGCAAATCAGAAATTTTGAGGGAGCGGAAGTGAATGTGGTAAGCGAAATTTGCGAAAATGCGATGTGAAAAGGTAGGTGGGGCCCTTTAAATGCCTTTTCAAAGCGGATAGTAAAAAATTCATTAAGTCATGGTAATATGACAAAAAGATGCCTGAATCATAAATAAAAGGTTTTATAACGTATTTGAGGCATATCAAGGGGAAGTATGTCTACCAGTAAATACCACAAGTCACACTTCTGGGGTTTTGTAGGAGATGACAATTGTACATGAATGGAAGTTAAAACTGCGAAGAGATAATTGCGATGAAAGAGAAGAGTTCCCAAATGTTTATTAAGTGCGGTAGGTTATATGATATTACCAAGGTTTTTTGTGGGGGGTGGAGTTGTAGTAAATGACGTAAGTGGACGTTTTAGTATTTTGGCAAAAAATGAGGAAATGATCGAAGAGAAATGGCGAGGATGTACTAAGAAGTGGCAAGAAAAATTGAAGCATAAGGAGCTAGAGGCATTCAAAATCAAATCAGGGCCCACCAGCTTGAGCTAAAAACTATTTTTGGCATTCAAAATCAAATCAGGGCCCACCAGCTTGAAAATGAGTTGCTTACTTTGGACCCAAATAATTTCTCCTCTATTGAAGACTTTTTATCCAAATTCAAGACCCTTAGACTTCTTTTAGAAGGTTGTAAGATAAAAAAGGACGATGGTAGTCTCATCTATTCTATTATTGCTAAGCTTGGTCCTGCATACTCTATATTTTCTTCCACCTTCCATTCCACTAGAGAAGCCATCATTTCTTCAGGAACTGCCTACAATAACCCCTCTTTTTATGCCTTTTATGATTCTTTGATAAGAGAACAAGAAAAACTCTTACACCTTGGTCTTATCACTTTTGGAAATGCTTTGAAGAAAGCCTCAACAGCCCAACAACAACCATATCAAAAGAATTTCAAGAAGCGGTATCCTAAAAAGTATGGTCCTAAATCAAACAAGGGTCCTAAGCAATTTCAGCCGCAAATTGAAAAAGCAACTCACCCAAATGATAAGGCAAATAAAAACAAAGGGAAGAAAATAGATAGACATTGTAACTTTTGTAATCGTGATGGCCATGTAGAGTTAAAATGTTTTAAAAATATGGAAGCCTTGGAAGCAACAATGAAGAAGCACAACATCAATTTGGAGCACTCTTCACCTTCATCTTCAGGAATGGCACTTTATTCTTGTGGTTGTCAAGAATAAAGATCTGGTTATGCATTAAATGTATCTCCTTCTTCTCATTCTCATTAGTGGCTCATTGATTTTGGAGCTTCTTACCACATGGCCAAAAATAAAGCCATGTTTTCTTCTTTAAATGATTGTAACACCAAACATATTTATGTTGGTGATGATAGATCTCTTAGTGTTGTAGGATCTGGCACCATTCATCTAGATAATGGTCAGTTTAATGATGTGCTATGTGTTCCTACATTGTCATGCAATATTCTATCTATTTATCATATAACTCATTAAGGTGAAGGGAAAATAATAGAATTCTCACCTCATGATGTTGTAATCAAGGACCTAAAAGATACTAGACATATTTTAGCTATTGGCATTGTTGATGATTCCACAAGGTTGTATAAGTTTGACAAATTTGGGTCATCATGTCTTCCCTCCATTTTTGTTGCTCATAATGATGATGTGAGCAAACTTTGGCATGAGCGATTTGGTCACTTAAACTATCGCTTTCTTCAAACTCTATGTAAAGAAAATATGGTGACAGGTCTTCCTATGGTATCTTGCCAAGATGGTGTTTTCTACGGGTATGTACTCGAAAAACATCATCGTGATATTTTTGACAAACGTGCCTCTTGGCACGCTTCAACCCCTTTGCAGCTTGTGCACAGTGATTTATGTGGTCCACTTCCTATTGTTTCTTTCTTTGGTTGCAAGTAATTCTTAACTTTCATTGATGATTTTTCCAAACACACTTGGGTATACTTCTTAAAACTCAAGTGTGAAGTTTTTAACATGTTCTTGGCCTTTAAGGCCTTTGTTGAGAAACAATTTGGACATCGAATTCTTAAGTTAAGATCAAACAATGGAGGAGAATATGTTAACAAAAAATGTATCAACTTCTGCACTGAGCATGGCATTCAATTGCAACATACCGTTCCATATAATCCACAAAAAAATGGTGTAGCTGAAAGGAAGAATCACACCTTAAAAGAAATGGCTAATTGTATGCTTCAATCTAAAGGACTCAGTCTCAATTTTTGGGCAGAAGCAATTAATTGTACAAATTACATAGTAAATCATACTCCTACTAAGGTTTTAAAGAATATAACTCCAGAAGAAGCTTGGAGCTCAATCAAACCAGATGTAAGTCACTTTCCTGTTTTTGGAAGTGATGCTTGGGCCCATATTCCAGATGTGAAACATAAATCCTTAGAACCTAAGAGTGAAAAATGAATTTTTGTTGGATATTCTGAAGATGTCAAAGGATATAGACTTCTTCAACCAAAATCCAAAAATATAATCATTAAAAGAGATGTAAAATTTGATGAAAATATATCGTCCTGCGTGCCTAGTTCGGCGGGTGTGCGACCTTTGGCCTGCGAGCCTAATTCAGCATATGTGCCACCTCTCTCTCTCTCTCTTCTATTTTTAATAGCATTCCTTCTAGTTCAGATGATGACAACGAGGATGACAATCCTCATCCACATCTTGAAATTATTCCTTTGACTCAATAGCTTCCAATATGGATCCGCTCTACTCGGGATGCAACAGGTTCTCTTGCAGGTGAGCCTCCAGATCGACGATGTACACGGTCTCAGTTAGAAAGAGCCTCTTCCTTATTGGCTCAAGTTCCAGAAAATCCTGATCCAGAAACCTTTGAAGAAGCTTCCGGTCATCCAAATTGGGATGAAGCTATGAATGAAGAATATCGTTCCTTATTGGAAAACGATACTTGGGATCTTGTTCCTTTTCCAAAAGGAAGAAAACTTGTCAGATGCAGATGGGTTTATGAAACAAAGTTTGGACTAGATGGAAAAGTGGATAGACATAAAGCTTGTCTTGTCGCTAAAATATTTTCACAAGTTGAAGGCGTTGACTATACCGAAACCTTCTCCCCTGTTGCCAAAATTAATTCTATCCGCCTTGTTCTTTCCCTTGCTGCCTCCTTTAAATGGGAAGTCCATCAGATGGATGTTAAATCTGCCTTCTTACATGGATATTTGCATGAAGAAATATACATGGAACAACCCCATGGCTTTATCCAAAATGACTCCAGCCTTGTTTGTCGTCTTAGGAAGTCTCTCTATGGTCTCAAACAAGCTCCTTGAGTCTGGTATGCCAAAATGGATAGATTTCTATTAGATAATGTCTTTTATAGGTGTCATTTTGACAACACTGTCTACACGAAGAAAGTGGGTAAGTCCTTCACCATCCTTGTTCTTTATGTTGATGATCTTATCCTTATAGGTAGTGATCCCAACCATATAAACCATGTGAATTCTAGTCTCAAAAATAAGTTTGAAATGAAAGACTTAGGACACTTGCATTATTTCCTTGGTCTTCAAGTCTTGCAATCCAAAGAAGGTATTACCCTTTCTCAGTCCAAGTATGCCTCTGATCTTCTCCACCACTTTCACATGGAAGATTGTAAGCCAACCCCTTCTCTCGTTCAGTCTGGAGTCAATATTTCAGTCACTTATTCTACCCCTAAAGTTGATGCTACATTATACCGTCAACTTTTTGGTAAACTTCTGTATCTAACCCATACCCATCCTGAAATTTCCTTTTTCGTTGGTCTTGTTGCTCGATTTATGCACCAACGTCATGAAAGTCACTAAAAATAAGCTAAAAGAATACTTCAATATATTCAATGTAAAATTCAGTTTGGGATTCATTACAGTACAGGGGCATCTCCATTGTTGATTTGTTTCACTGATTCTGATTGGGTTGGTGACCTTGATGATTGAAAGTCTAGTGCAGGATATGTATTCACTCTTGGTTCAGGACCTATTACTTGGTCTTGTAAGAAACAAAGTGTCATCTCTCTTTCTTCGGTCGAAGCAGAGTATCGTGGTGCAGTTGAAGCCAACAGGGAAGCCAAGTGGCTTCATCATATCCTGTTTGAATTTGGTCTTCATCAACAACATCCAACTACACTTTGGTGTGATAATCAAAGTGCCATTCAGCTATGTAAATATCTAGTTCAACATCAGTGTATGAAATACATTGAGCTCCTTATACACTTCATCAGAAAGCTCATTTATGATCGTGTTCTTGAAGTGCAGTACTATCCAACCAATGATCAAGTAGCCGATATCTTTACAAAGGCTCTCACAGAAGTGAAGTTTACCAAAATTTTATCCATGCTTGGAGTTTAGGAGAGTTCTTATTAAGGGGGGATAGGCTCTAATGCCTCCTTCCTTCTCCTATTGTGTCACCTTTGTAAATCCTTCAATCCTATCCCAATTTGTTCTTAAGGGGGGATGTTAGGATATTTCGACACATAGGAAATAGGCTCCTTTTGTGTCACCTTTGTAAATCCTTAAATCCTATCCCAAGTTGTTCTTAAGGGGGGATGTTCAGATATTCCAACACATAGGAAATAGTTAAGAATAAATTATTCTAGTGTAGAGTTAGGTAAAGTGTGTTTCTTTACTATGTACATTTGTAACTTATAATCTAATGGTCACGATTTGTAGTGATTCGACGGTTCACTCTCTCCTTGGTATTAAAGACACTTGATATGTGGCTTAACACCCGATTGGTCCATGATCTCTATTTAAAGAGCATGGAGGGTCATTTTTCCGATAACTGTTTATGAGAGAAACATATGTAACTTTTATTTTTATATTAATAAATTGCCTGAAGTGGCTGCGTTGGCTCAGGCCATGGATTGTTTCCCTCTTCGAGGGTTTTAACCACGTGATAATACTGGTGTACTTATTTGTGATCTGTTTGTGAGTGGTTACCTTTGGTCTTTGATATATGGAACTTACCTTGTAAATTCCTACATAACGGAGAGGGAAAATTTGAAAGGAATCAAAACCAGTGCTAACAGTGACTCTAATTGGGGATGATATGCCCCCTGAAGGCTATCAAGAACCGTAGTTCCAGTGCCTTATCCAACCCTTATTTATCCAACCAACAATTCTTCTTATTAACTCAAAAAGACCAACATGCCTAGCCATTGGGTAATGGAGACATAAGCTAGATTTCAATCTTCTACAACTTATTTCAACATGATTAAAATATGGAAATCAAATGACAATCTAAAACTGAAAAGAAATGCTCGAGTGGCGAGCTTATTCATCTTCCTACTTCTAATTAGCTGAAATTCACTTGATCAAGTGTATAAAAACTTCCAAAAGATTTTTTTTAACAAGTGATTTCCTGACATGTCTTCACATCCACTGCTGAAAGGCTGAAAAGTATGAAGCATAATCTCTAAATGTGACTCATACTTGATGCTATGGACGAGAATTAATCCAATACTAATAACAAGAAAGAATTTCAGAAAACTAAACTCCATATAATCAGCAATAGGATCATCAAATCGACAAGGAGACTTACTTAAAACAGCTTTGAGTTCAAGGATAGGCTAACACATACTTTCCTTTGATAGAACAATGTTTTGATGAAGAGATTGTTCTTCATTTTTTTCACAAATGTTCTTCTTCGACACTAGCTCATAATTGTTTTTCAAACATAGGCTCACAACTGTTTTTCTTATCATCAATTCTCAGCAAAGATGATATTTCCTTGGAAATTTGTATGAGCTGAGCATCATCTTCTTCACCAGATTCAGATTCATAACTGTCATAGCTTGGATCGTCACTGTAAAATTTAAAACAAGGTGACATAAAAATATGCTCTTCATCATTAGGATAATTATCAAACAAAGGTTGATTTATGAAGTTTTCACTATGTTCACCTAATATCTCATCATGCTGCTCAATAATCTATTGTTTACCCTATTCTTGAATGATATAAAATTGAATAAAATGATGAGAACAAAAGGGTTGTTGAATAACTTCTTGTATAACCATGTTTTCTTTACATTTATGTTGTTCACCATCACTTTCAACCTGCTTATCAAAATGATAGCAACATTTTGGAGCGAAAAATTTGACCGAATAGCTATCTTTATAAAAGGAATAAAAAGCATCATGAAACTCTTTCAAACAAGTGATGCCATTTTTAGGAATATTTCTGCACAAATCAAGGGCTGCACCCTCCAAAGAATATCTAAACAAATTTATATTTATGTCTTCATGAACAAAATGCAGCCTATGAATCCAGTCATTAAAATCTCATAAAACCTCAGCTGGTACTTCCCAATCATGTCCACTAAACCTTGGAAGAGAAAATTCCCATTCACTTCTATTTGGAAAAGGATTAGGAAAATTCTATTTGGAAAAGGATTAGGAAAACCATCTATCTTTGAAAAATTGCAGAAGGAATATCTTTTAGTGAGGATCGCTTCCATCAGAGTGCTAGATCTAAAAATAGTGGAGTTGCCTCTGGGTTCTTTGTCATGGAGTCACCAGGTGAAAGATCACAATATTCTTTAGTGTCTAGTCTTTGTTCACCATCAAAAACTATATCTACTCTATGTATTCCTTTTGCATCTTTAATTATCTTCTTTGGGTCAGAAACTGGAGTCATAGTAAGTGATCTTGAAACCCCTCTTCCTCTTTGTGGAGTCGCCAGGTGAAATAATTTGCATTCTTCTTCAAGTCACCAATTATTTTTCACCATCAAGAATTGATTGTCAAAAATTCAAAACAAGAGACTCGAGAGAAATTTGTTTCAAGGACTTCATCTCCTGGCAGATGCACCAAAAAATGTTGGTTCTGGAATCAAAACTTGGACTAATTCAAGTGCCTGACTAGACACATCCTAAACTCTAAGGAAATTTAATGATTTGGTTTATGAGATTGGTAGGTGGTTTAAACTCCTATTAATTGAAAATGGATTTCATTCAAGTCCACTATTCTACTAATGAGGGTATTGGGTTTGATGTGGAAGCAACATAGTGAGTTTGTAGCCTATGAGGGAGAGAGAAGGTGAAATGGAAGAAGAAACATTGGGTCTGCAAGGTAGAAATCCACTGCTTTTGGTAGAAAATGTTAGCCACCAATAAAATTTGTCATATCAAATGGTGGCTAAATCATTTTTGAAGCCTTCAAGAAACAAGTTTTATTGCAAAAAATTGTTATCTCTTGAAGTCTTATGAAGACATCATGCCCTCTGTTTAACCTTCACTGCTGTTTCCCTTTCGAAATACTGAAAATCTGCTGTTTTCCATGAAGAAAAGACTGCTGCAAAACTCCATTTTTTCCCTTTCTCCACCCAATACTAACCTTCATTTTATTCCCTTCCCCCCCCATCAAATTCCTCTATTTTTTTTTCATTATTCCCTTTTCCCCTTCATGAAAATCCTTTTACAAGGTTTAAAACTCATTTTTGAACCTTGCCGAAACCCCCAAATCTATCAGAAAACTTTGAAAATTTCATAAAAAATAAGCCTTTTTGACCATAGGCTTAAGCCCCTTTGGGCTAAGTCCAAAAACCACTTCCCCACATATGCCCACACCCTAGAACCAGGCACTAACCCCATCGGGCGCGTATCGCATCGAAAACAATTCATGCTCGTAAGTCTATTTGCTATGTTAAAAGCCTCCGATGCGATTAGCCCTTTGTATACATAACCCCCGACCCCATTGCCACTTCATATAACCACACAGCCCGTAATCGGGTGCTTAAAACTTATGAATAAACCTTCCCGAGCATGTTTGCCCTTTGAAAATTCATAAAACCCATTTTTACTATGTTTTTAACTAAACGTGTCGGTGCAATATTTTTAATAAAAAGGACCGTCGATCTAAAAAACCGAACGACGGTCAAACGGATCTTGCATCGAAGATTTGCTAATGGGTATATTGAAAAGCCCGTTTCTTCCTCCCGATTCTGATTGGCACCCTTTTATAAACCCCGGTCCCTTTCACTTGTTCATATATCCAAAGGCCTCATAGTCGGGCGCCCAAACCTTATATATAACCCGCCCCGAAGCAATAAACCTTTTTTTTTTAATTATTATTAAAATCCGCCTTTTTTATATTATAAAGGGGCCTGCTGTTCATTGGTTCAACCCTTTCCCCCACATTTGATATTGGACCAATCAACGGTCTGCGCGATCTCGCGTCGGAAGTTTTCATTGGGCGCATCTCATATTTTATTCACGACCTCCGATTGGCGATCTCCCGATCAATTATTAGCCGTTGATCTCCTCCCCGCCTTCTCAGATCCGACGGTTTCCATTGCTCCCGCTCAAAGCCCTTTTCCTCCGCCTTTCAATCTTCTGATTCATCCTCCACCGTTGATCTGATCTGCAGATCGACGGCCCAAAGCCAATCGCATCGGCGCCATTTATTTTTTCCCCCCCGTCGATCACAAAGCCCTGATTGCATCTGGCCCATCCACGTGTCAACATCCGATGGTCTAGACCTTTCCTCCCGACCTTGGTTAAAAATAATATACCCCTCTCTGTAATGTTTTTCGGCCAATCACAGCCGTTGATCTCTGTAGATCAAAGACCCATATTAAACCTTTCTCCGCCTTGTATATTATTTCGTTAAATCTAAGATAAATTTGAGCCGTCCATTTCATTCATCCAACGGCCCATATTAACCCCGAAAGGCCCGACCCCTGCGGGTCCTGCCTTCCTCCAGATTTGATCTCTGCCGTCGATCCCCTGATCGGACGACCCATAATAAAACCACCCTGCGTCTTATCTGCTGCACATCTGGTCGATATCGCGCTCACTCCCCATCATTCGATCTGACGACCTAGATCTAACGGCTGGTGCACAGTTTCGTGTAACTTTCAGCATGTTTGTTAATTCTCCAAGAGTCACGCAAAATAGGCATTTTTGAAATGCCACGTGTCGGGAAGGAACGCATATCGCGTTCGAAAAGTTAAAACCACCTCTCTGCCTTTTCGCTGCGCGAAACCCATGGTTTTCTCCTCCGAAACCACTTTTCCCCTTTTCCACAGCTTTTCTTCGCATTCGCTCCCCGCCGTTGATCTCTGCAAATCAACCGCTCAGATTCAATATCGCGTTTGAACCATCGCCCTCCGCCTTCATCGAAGGACTTCTCGTTGAGCTGATCTAATCTAACGACCCACAATCATCTACGAAACCCCAATTTTCCTCCGCTTAAAGGAATTTTCACCATTTCCTTTGTATTTCGTCTATTTCTTTATAAAGCAGCCATTCTCCATTATAATTCCCCTGTCGCTCCCCACCGTCGATCTTCGCAAGATCGATGGATCTGACTTAATTTTCACCACCGCTTGTTCCAAACCACCTCTCCTCTAACTCTATGCAATCTCCACCGTTGGATGATCTCATCCAACGGCCACGCTCTATTCCCATCCTCTGAAGTAGTCTGACCCAAATATACGCAGGATTTTCTAATTTTTATTGTATTGTGCAGGATTTAAAGGGTTTTCCAAATATTTTAAAAAGAAATAAAAGCCGAGGATGACGATCCTCCAGGCTTTTGTTTATTAAGGGTATCCATTCACAAGGTTCGACGCCACGTTTTATTGGTGCCTCATGAGCACTGATAAACATTATAAAGCCCTGTAGCACCTGCACATCAACAAAACACAGTAAAGAATGATTGAAACGAAGAGTATCAGTGTTGAAGACCTAACCATAGTAGAACTGAATATTGAAGATTGTTTTCACAAGTTTTAGTGGATTACGGCTAAGATCGAAAATGAAAAGCCTAATCCACTGAATTAAAACACAATTAAAGACAAATTAAAGATTAATCAGTTAGAAAG
This sequence comes from Pinus albicaulis, assembly GCA_034641835.2. NCBI lineage: Eukaryota > Viridiplantae > Streptophyta > Pinopsida > Pinales > Pinaceae > Pinus > Pinus albicaulis. The sequence goes on along the minus strand of JAXQQM020091147.1, from coordinate 17,746 downwards.
AGCCTCCACCACCACATCAGAGGAAAATTGATTCCTCTCAGCTACCCAAAGCCACTTGTAGCTTCAAAGCATTCAACAGAGGCCGAGTTATGATCAGAAAAGAAGATATTTGCCTCAGCGCAGCCGAATAGTTAATTATGGCAAAGGAACTTAATGCAAAAATATTAGCAGAGTTATTACAACATGAAACAGAGCCTTAAAGTCAACAAAATCTCTCACCGAGCTTAGTTCTTAAATGTAAAACAATTAATACAAACAGAACATCTGTAAACTTCTCCATTGAGTCCCTCAAAGGCCGAGAAGTATTAAAGTCTGTATTAATTGACCTAGGAGATCTTTTATCAGATCCCACCTCCTCATTCCTTCTATAAATACTCCTGTAGAAGATGAGAAAATGTTGGTTGCAAAACTTTGAAATATACTTGTGCTAGAAATTTCTACTTGTAAATAGTGTTTATGGGCTCTTGAAGCTCTTTTTGTGATTAAATAAGTTAGGTTGAGAAGTGAAGATGACTGTTGAGCTGAAACATTTTAATTAAAGCTTTAAATGGTTTGAAGCATCAATACAAGCTGATTTATGGGATCCTGGCTCATATCATCAGAAGTGCTTATTTCTTTGGTCATTGTTTTTCCAATATGTATTCCATATTGTCCATTACTCTCTGAGGAATAACAACAAGAATAGAGTTAGAACCCATAGGACTGAAAAATAACTTAGAAAACCCAAAAATATTTCTTACTGGTATCTAATAAACATGGTGGTGGACCATAAAACTTTTTACCTCAAAAAGAGCTAAAAAATTCCACTTGGCGACTCCACAATCCTAAACAGACCTTAAGACTCCACTGGGAAGAAACATTATCATTATAACATCATTTAAACTAAGTTAGAGGACTGTAGGATTAAAATTTGTGTAAAACAGATTAGTTAAACCTCTTAAAAGACTGTCATATTTGGTTGAACTTTTCCTTTTTAGTTGGGTCCGAAAAATATAGCATAGTGGCTCCTAGAAAGATCCAGAAAAATATAGCATAGTGGCTCCTAGAAAGATCCATACTAGAGCGCACCCTGACCCTAATCCACCTGAGATAGTTGATAACCTTGAAAGTATCCTTAGGAAGTCTCCTCTAGAGGGTGTTGTACCCGCTTTTAGATCACTCCTGACATGTAATTCAGCTTCTTGAAAATCAGTGTTCTTACAATCACAAGTTGACAAAAGAAATCTATTTAGGACTAGGTCATTTGGTGATTTAGATCAGCTAGATTCTGAGACTTCACTTTCATCTCCTGAAACAATCAACATCGTGATACCTTAAGAACTCCCCTAAATTTATATATATAATAAATGGGCGAATCCCCATGATACATAGGAAAAATGGAAGGCGATTTTATTAATAATATAATATGTATATATAATTTTTTGGCGAATCTCTCACGAGATTATATTATCTTGTAAAATCATGGCGAATCACTAGTACAAATAGCGAATCACTACTACAAAATGGTGAATCGTTGTCTAGTGGAGTTCGGGGTGTTGGTTCCAATGAAGATATGGTATTTGAACCAAGAGTAGAAGGAAGAGAAACACCGAGACCAAGCATGGCACATGGTGACTTGTGAGGGAAGTAGTTCTCGTGTAGTTTGGAAAACGCGTTCTTCTAGTTCTGCTAAGCATAGTGTTGTTGCTCATGCTACTACTAGCACTAATATTGAGGTTGGAGAGGAGTTTGAGGAAGCATGGAAGGTAGCAGTGGTGGAGAATTACAAAGAGTACCCCATGATGGGCTCCATTTTTCCCTTTGGTATCTGTGCCTGCAAGATCTTCCGTCCATTGAACCAACAATTAACCGTTTAACCAACAATCAACTTGACTGAGTTGATTAGGTACGAGTCAACTTAGACTAATCTTCAAAACTATGCTTTGCACTATCCCATATTTATCACACTAATGCTACACAACATTGTGCATTTGCACCCAACTCTCAATAATTCTTTTCCAACAAAAATCTATAATAAGAAAATTATTTTACTATATTGTTAAGAGGATATTTTCTAAGTTGTTGATATGTTATTTCTATTGTTTTGTGAGCTGGTTGCATAACATATTCCCATGAGCCTATGCCTAGGGTTTCATGGTCAGAAATATGTAAGTTTATACTCATGTGAACCGAATTTTTGCCAAGAATTTGATAGCGTAGACAGTTATTTGATTTGAGCAATGAATATTCCATAGGCAAAACATTGAGCAATGGAACCTTGAGGCAAAAATCCACAAAGAATCCTCTAGATTCCCTAGAGGCCCATATTTAACAATTTCAAAACATAGTCAACTTTATATTCAAATTTCATGATTTTTCGCAAGGAACGCGTAGCCAGTTTTGTCATTTGACCAACCAATTTTCAAGCTATTGCCATATTTGGAGGCATATTGATGCTTTTGGCCACTTTGATTATTTTTGTTTTGACAAAAGGATGGATGTATGTTCCAAGTGTTCGTGATATTTGTATGTTGCAATAGGACAATGAGATTTGAACCTTTGTAGGAAATTCTTGTATGTTGCAATAGGACATTGAGATTTGAACCTTTGTAGGAAATTCATCATTTTAGTCGTTGCACAAAATTCGAGATGATGCAGTGATGAAAGTGGGCCATGTTGACACTTTGACAAAAAGTGATTGTGTTTACAGCCATTAGTATCAAAATTTCGAGACGATCGTGATGATGATGATGAATATGACTTGAATCTGAATTTCGAGACGATCGTGATGATGATGTGTATGACTTGAATCTCATCAGCATATTCAAGAACACCATTTATGCCACTTATGTGTGAAAATCCATTTATGCCACTTTTGTGAGAGATCATTCATTTTTCAAGTTGAAAGAGAACATTTTGTGAATGAGAGTTTTTTTATTGGAGAACGTCTCTTGAGCAAAAGAGAGCAAGAGACATGTCACTCTAGATAAGGGTTTAGAGAGAGACATCATATCACTCTTTAGAGAGACATGTCATTCAAACTATTGATATTACTTTCAACCAGTTGATTGGTATCATGCCATATGCACTCGGAAGTCACACGAGACTAGTTAAACTCAATCTCTCTCATAATACATTTCAAGGTCCAATTTCATAGTCGTTGGGTGAATTCAGTCTTGCACAAAAGTCGAGATGATGCAGTGATGAAAATGGGCCATCTTGACACTTTGATAGAAAGTGGTTGTGTTTACAGCCATTAGTATCATAATTTCATAGAAAGTGGTTGTGTTTACAGCCATTAGTATCATAATTTCATAGAAAGTGGTTGTGTTTACAGCCATTAGCATCAGAATTTCGAGACAATGGTTGTGTTCACAGCCATTAGTATCAGAATTTCATAGAAAGTGGTTGTGTTTACAGCCATTAAAATCAGGATTTCGAGACGATCTCACTGATGATGAGTATGACTTGAATTTGATCAGCGTATTCAAGAAGACCAATTATGCCACATATGTGTGAAAATCCATTTATGCCATTTTTGTACCGAGAAAGGAGGGGAAGGTCAAGCACTTATGACTCCTGACCTGTTGGAGTAGACTGAGACATTTCCAACTTGATCAAGTGACTAACTAAATCAAACTTGGTCAAGTGAGAGGTTCACTCAACCAAGTCAAGCCAAGTCAAATGCTGACTTCCCTTCAACTAAGTCATACACCTGTTTGGTCAAAGGCCAATTCAACAGCCAAGTAAACTAGACACAGTAAGATACTATTACAATCATCTATATCAAGGAGTTTGATGAAGATGTCATCACTCAAATCTTAAGTTGCACAACATTGCAACCATATTTCAACATTCTCCACACGTTATCAAATATAGTTATGATGATGGACCTCCACATGCTCTATCTGCTAATGAAATATCAACTCTCACGGCAAAATCAACACATTTCCATTGTCACAATAAAATATAGTTCTGCCAATTTGTTCTACTTGCAAATAAACAAGTATTCTCCACAGCCAAACTGCTCACGAGTTGTCATTATTGCTTCCTTATATCACGCTTTAGAAGATAAAAGAGATACAACATATTAATTTTATTAAACCAAGAAACAACACCTGTACCAACGGTGAAAACATTACAAATAGTGGATTGCTTAACATCAACCAAACCTATCAGATCTAAATCTGTGCAACATGTCAATCAGAAAACCTCTACTCTACATTACAAGAAACCAATCTTCAAGGTTCCCTGTACATACCTCAAAACTATCTTGGTTGATATCCATAATGCACTATCCTACACATGTAGAAAGATATTTTCCATCATTGGCCATAAAAGAGCAAAGCCTAAATTTGTTTAGCCTTCTCTTAATTTCTAATGCACATCATTTTGATCAAACCATAGACTGCATTCATTATCTAGCAATGATTTTTTTCCAAGGAAATCATTGCAAGGAAAGTTAGAAACCCATGGGATGCTTCCCCACATTTGTGAATGACATCCCTAGTGAAGTTGTTGATGTAGACTAATGCTCGTCACTCAGCAAGATTTGAACTGGGCATCTACTGGCACAAAACTAGTCAAATGCCCAACAACAATAACAACAATTGGTTGACCTAACCCATTGGACTCCATCGAGAAATGATTTTACTATTTAGTATTTTATTTTTATTCTATTTTTTGTACTTGTTTTTCCCCACTGTATCTGATTATGGATTTTCCAAAAGAAGACAAATCAATATCTGTATCCTAGTAACCTAGGGGAGATATATCAAGGTGCCGACCAATTATCCATATACCAACTCCCTGAATGGTTTTGAGTTAGTTTTCACTAATAATTTCAATCCAACCACCATTGGTGTAGAAATGCCTTATAATACTCCATATTAAACCTTCCAAACAAACTTTTAGCAAACTAAGATTGTAACATATACAAAAATCATCAATGTGCTAAATTCAACACCTCAGAAATTACGTAGGAGGCCTAAATCCATCATGTCAAACACTGGTGACTGAACACGTCAATTTTTACTTTATGAATTGTGTCGACCTCATCATTATCAAAACATAGACAAAAAGACATGCCAAAATGCACATCTCAGATCCACATAGTTAAATATTTTCATCATCAAATACAAGTAACTACTATAGAGTTTATCCATGAAGTTCACAAGACAGCATAGAAAAAAGATTAAAGGCTACCATCAGAGCATACCACGGCTCCTAAGAAAGCTGCGTAGACAGAGTCAGTCATCAATCTCTGTGGTGCTGCTTGAAATGTCTTTTGTAATGCAAATAAGAGAAAAGAATTATTAACTGTAGATGCCTGATTGCTTTCTTCTAAATGCCCACTTCCAGAATACAGACTGGGCATAGAAGTAGATGTGGTGACAGTTGAAAATTTTAGCTGGCCTCCTGCAACAAGAGCACCCACAAGACTAATAATGCCAACCATTATACCATCACCGTTGTCTACATTATAGAAATTGTTCCTTGCACTCTCTGCACTAATTGAAAAGCTTATCCCGCCTATAGTTCTTCCTGTAAATGCTTCTCTGGCTGAGGACATTTTTTTATTGTCATTGCCTAACAGCCTTTTACTGGAAACTTGATCATTCTCACTAGTTTTGAGTCCAATATGTTTAGACTCATCAGCATCTATTTTATCAGCAATAATACTGTCAACTTGACATTGTGAACCAGAATGGCGCAAATGCCCAACTTGTTTCCCTTCTGTACAAGTAACTCCAATTATGTGAACATTTTCATTTTTCTCTTGGTATGCTGTATCACTGCTACTTGAACTTTCATAAATCATACCATCACCAGCTTCTGCTTCTTTCTTCAACAAGAAAAGAAGCATTTCTATGCCACCACAAGAAATGAAGGTCTCAGCAAACATGGTTGCTCGTGATGTATTTGGTTGTACCACAAGCCTGTAGAGGAGATGCAGTACACGAGAAACCTGTAATATACGATGTAAATACACTGTTAGGAAAATATTATAATGTCCAAAAGTTAGGAATGTCTCTACGACAACATAATATTTTTACAAATGTACTTGAAAGCCTAGGATTAGGTATAGAGATCACTAAATAAATAAGAAAGTAAAACCAAGTATTATAATCGAAGGCTTTGCAATTTAAAAGACTTTACTTAAAAGTAACAAAATTGTGTTTAAGGCCATCATTAACATGGAATGACAATTCGCTCTGTTCTTCTCATTATCAGGATAGATTTTGTACATGCAGGACAATTACTCAACGTTCAGTGTCAAACATAATACTATAAAACAGATCTTACATAGACACAGTAATCTCAATCAGTTCATCCTAAGATACTATAATATCGATACTGATAGAAAAATTGTGACAGAAATGTACACTTGACTTTCAGTGTCAAACATTATACAATAAAATAGCTCGCATGGAAATTTGAATCAGTTAATCCTAAGTTTCTATGATACGGATATTGATAAAAAACTGATACAATACCAACGAACACTGCATATAAAAAAAAATCTCACTATTGCAATGTCAAAAACTTTCTAGATAGCAATAAACAATGGCAGTTTGATAGGTTTCCTCAAACATGAGGCTACTGACTGACAGGCATGTGCGTGATAAAAACATTCTCACAAAACAGAAGCCCTAGCATATACGTGGGCATATGGCACAGATCAAATCTAAATATATATACAAAGTTGTCTAGTCGTTAAAATCATGATGAGTTTTCATTTATTTGTTGTTTTTGTTTTTGTTTTTATTTTATTTTCTTTACTTTCTTAAGGAGGGGGAATATGACATTGGAATCCATCCTCGTTGTAACCTGTAGGAGCATTGTCTAGACCACATATAAATCCACACTATGTCCCTTATGGATACAAATCTATGAAGACCAGAAGATATATCCGAGAAGGATCCAAATCAAATATGTATCCATGTGGACCCAAGGAAGAAGGCGGATGTTCTTGACACAGAAGTAGCAAAGCTCCATGTTAACTCTGTTAGCACCGAGAGGGAACAAAAGACTCCAGGTACAAACCTCTCAGCTCTTAAGAAATTTACTGTACAATCCAATATGTGTGTAACCTTGTCTTGTATGTCCCTGGTATTCTAAAATTAATTCCCTGGTGCAAACATGATGTTTTATGTCCCTGGTATTCTGAAATTAATTCACTGGTGAAAACATGATGTTTTATGCCCCTAGTATTCTGAGATTCATCAATGTAAATAATAAAATATCTAGCAAATGGACAACATAACAGTAGATCATGCCATGTTTTCCAACTTTTAAGGGTGGCTAAAATACTCATAAAGATCAAATAGTTCTCAACAAAATTTAGTCATTCTTGAATCTTAATGCCCTAATGGTAGGTTCCATTTTGTGCCACTTTTAATTGAATAAATTAAAAAACCCAATGTTTCAAAGCCTGGCTATATCAATATGACCCAATTGTTGACATCCACAACTAAAGTTGAACTTCAATGATAGAAGAGACATCAATAATAGAAAGAGTTGAGATAGAGTACCAGTATCTCAAAATAACAAACGGTAATTTTTTGGCCTCAAACAGTTCCCAAAAGATATCCTTCAATAAACATCAGGGAACTTATGTGGGCATGACATTTGATTCTGATTCTAGCCATATCACACTCGCATCCTTATTATTAGTGTAAAAGATTAGACAATTAATAGGCAGTTTCTACTTGAGACAACATGATTAAATATATCATGAACTAATTAGGCCTGACAACATGGCCCTTTGGACAATTCCACATACAACTAGGGCAAAGTAACCTGGCCCAACAGGTCATAAAACTTGCTCTGAAATTGATATTTGACATCATAATTAATCAGGTTAAAAGTATTTCTAGGCCAAATGCCTTCTCTCACAAAGTACACTATTGCACTGACTCAACAACAAAAGAGATCAATACACAAAATGTTTCAGAAGCCTATGACCTAATATATACATGCTAGGTAAAGGTTAAAACATTACAAGGAATGAATCCAGGACTAACATTAGCTTGCCCACCATACATCAGATCTCTGCATGCAATGTTTCCATGTGGCAATGGACAGTAGCAAGGTTGGCACTGAGGTATGAATTCGTGTCCGCTATGATTGAGCATGTAGATGCCTCTACTTGAGGCATGCATGCATATAGAACCATAGAACCATAGATCCATCGAACCATTTCGATAAGTTGTTGGGTGAGTAATTTCCAAGCCAAGGCCCATATCCAATTTAGCAAACCATTGCATCATAAACTCAGTGGCCTTCCTTAAATTATGCTTCGCAAATGGATAACAAGGAGAATCAAAATGCATACATTCAATACTACAATTAATAGACTACTTCATATGATTAAATATTTTTATCCTCATTGAGACACACCACCTACGAAGCACTCAATCACTACCTGTTCAACTTCTGCCTCAAGCCACTCAAAATTGGCAGCCAAAGGATTTGTTTAGTTGCCTCATATGCAAACTGCATTTAGCAAGAACATTCTTGTTTATAAAGGCCCGCATTGCCACCTTCGATGAAAAAGTAGTTAAAGAGATGTGCCAAATCCTTAGCCTTTCTTCCTCGAAGGAAGAAAGATATGTCTCAGATCCAATGTTTCCATTGCAATAGATTTGGTCACTTCAAATCCCAATGTCCTGGAAGATTCAATTAGGAAAAAAAGTGAGAATCAACAAGCTACCACGAGAGAATTTGATGAATATTCCAAGAGACCCAAAGTTGAAGGAGATGAAGACCACTTCTATTATTCCGCACTTGTAGGATCTCTTGCAGATGACAACAACATATGGTTGATCAATACTGGAGCTTCAAGACATATGACAAGGGAGCGTGATCATCTTACAAGTTTGATGGAAAGAAGATTGACTCAAAAGGTGGAGCTTGGGACAACAATAGCTATGCAATCAAAGGAATTGGGACAACATCCATTGAGCTGAAAACGGGTGAAAACATTCACTTGAGCAGCATACTCTATTTTCCAGATTTGAAAAAGAATTTGGTTTTGATTTCATGTTTAGAAGATGGAGGAGATAGAGTAGCCTTCATTGATGGGAAAGTCCTTGTTTGGGACAACAGATCTAGTATAAGTTATGATAGGGTTATTGGGATTCGTGACGGTTGTGTAAACTCTTGGGGCAACCTTCCCAAGCTTTAGTGCATAATGATATTAATCCTTGTGAGCTATGGCATAGAATATACACACACCTTCATTATAGAGCTCTACCAGCATTGAAGCAGATTGTTTCAGGTGTACCAAACTTGCAGATGGATCATAAAAGTGAGTTTAAGGGATGTGCTCTTGGAAAGAATGTTAAGAAACCCTTTCCATGGAGTGAACATAGGTCCAAAGAGATCTTGGATCTAGTCCACCTCGATGTGTGTTGTCCTATTCCGATGAAATCTCTTAGAGGTGCTCCATACTATGTATCCTTTATCGATGACTTCTCTCGCAAGACGTGGATCTATCTTATGAAGTCAAAAGATGAATATTTTAGAAAGGTCCAAGAATTCAAAGTTGAAGTGGAGAAACAGACGAGAAATAAAATTGAGACTTTGAGATCAGCTAAACACAAATGCAGATCATATCCCTACTAGGTAAAAAACTATAGGCCTTAAGGAAACCCATCTCGGTACAACCAACTGAGATTATATGCAGATATAAAAAGATTTCAAAGCAAGGAAACCCATCTTGGTACAGCCAACTGAGATTATATGCAGATATAAAAATATTTCAAAGCATAACCAAATAAGTTATAGGCAAAGAGTAAGACAATTGAGCTAGCTAATAAAAACACAAAAAACACTAGAGCATTAAAAGTATTTCCACCTTAACACCTCCAAGTAGTTGAATCAAGTTTTTGCACAAACATATAACTCTCAGACCAACTTTCAGTTTAGATTAAAATTTGCTCATGTAAATGTCAAAAAAAATACAAAGCAAAGCAGTCCAAAACTTTTATAATATAACCCAGTCACTGCCCCCCTCCCAATGTCCACCAGGGCTCATTTCAAGAAGAGAGAGGGGAAGGCATCACTTGATCTAAGATTGCATTTTGCATTCCTGAGACAAGGAGCTCGTTTCTTTAATTGATCACAGAAACTCCTTCACGCAGCTGCATCTGCTGCTTTCTGTTTCTTGGGAATTCTGTAGCCACCTACAACACAAGCATGATCTCTTTCAAAAGGTTCTAATGTCACCTGCTCAAATGGCTTAAATTGCTCCTTTTGCAACTTCTTAACTTCCTGAGCAAACACTGCCTCCGCTGGCACAATAGAGTCAATGCAATTTGCCTGCATTAAAGAGTGAAAATCAAAAAATGAGGAACAGAAACATGATTTCCAGATTTGCTTCAGAAGTATGAGAAAGGTCTAACATATGTACCTTGATAGATAATACAAAATGGCCACCATTTTTCAAAAAATAATGGCCATTTAATGCCACAATGCGTGCCTGTATCCCACCAAACAAGAGTAGAGTAAAAAAAAAACATCAAACAAGCAAAATATAAGGGTCTAGCATCTGTTGCTAAGCATTCAGTAATAGAACCCAGCAATACATCCTTTAAAGCCTAAAGAGATCAAATTAGTCTAAAAAAATTGCAATTTGATGAAAAATAGGGCACCTTCATATGAAAGGTCGTACATGCAACTATTAATAGCATAAACATGCATCTCAGGTACAACCTACTCTAGAGATCACCATTTGATTAAAACATAACCACGAAGATCATAAAGGAGGAGAATTAAAGTACATCACTGCACCATGCAAAAGTAATATATTCCTCATCAGTGAAGTCAACCCAGCAAAACTAAAAAATGTACAGAATAAAATTGAATTATTCTGCCAAGTAATTATCCTCTAGGTCCCACGCTGCCAAGTAATCATGTCTCCAAGTGACTTTAGGAAATGTTTTTATCCTAAGTGTGATTTAAGTGTCCCTCTTCACCCACTTTATTTCCAACTTAATTTTATTAAAGTGAAATAGTCAAAAATTAATATTTCCAATTAGCTATTGCTAATTGGGAATATTACAGTGGCCTTTACTCAAGTTACCTGCAACCTCAAGTACAGGAATTTGAATGCTGTTCTTGAACGTATTTTTGCCCTTAATGACCCTTTAGAACCCCAAATTGGATATCAAAAGTCATCATCAAACTATAGAAGTATAACAAGGTTCCTTTGTGCTAGACTTTTTTAGCAAATGTCTCCTAGGCAAAGCTTAAAGGACCTCGGTCTCACTAAATACCTGCATAGCCTGCATGTGCAAATGAAGGATCTCGAGCTCAACTGCCAAGTGTTTTGCAGACAGTAGAGGAAAGAAAAGGCCAATGTAGGGGTTGACATAGTCCAAAGTAAAAAACAGCATGTTGAAAGATTGGAACAAACAATGATCAGGTTCTGACCGAAATACTTGTGACAGGTCTAGGCTAATCATAGAAGAGGAGTGACCCATAGACAGCAATTCTGTGGAACTAGTAGCTACCAGCCTTGATCTTAGCCATGCATTTCCACATAAAGCCAACATTTCCTGAATATATTTTTGCCCTCCTGACTGCGAGGCCAAAAGGCATGAAATGTCGCACTTCTCTGTTTATGGTTTGTTGTTAAAGTCTCCTAAGGTTTACCTTGGAACATTAAAAAATTCTAAAGGAAGTGGGAGGTTTTGGGGTAGAAAAGTCGACAAAGCAACTCTAAAACTCTGTTTTGTAAATACTATTAGCCTACAGGCATAGATGGAACCTTGTAATTATCTTGCCTGTAATATAATCTTATTTTTGTTTAAAATGGGAAAAAATTCAAAGATAGAACCACTCAAGAAGCAGCTCTCCTCTGTTCATTCTTCCACTGGATGCTCATATGATTTTTGTACTATGACATATGTATCTTTCTTTACTTGGCCAAGCCTGTTCTTAGTCCTTTTCTTTAACTGCTTGCATTAACTTCAAGCTGACCTCATGCGCTCAATCAAAATTCAAATAGAATTTGCATACTGGTAGCAAAACAATTTTAAGGCAACTTTAGACAGACTGATATACGTGATTAAATAAATTAAGACAGGTTTTACAAAATAAATTAAAAGACATTTCTTAAAAGATGATTTTGAACATGCACATTTCAGAATAAATTAACTTGACATAGCTAGAAGAGAGTAAATTAAAATAAGGCTAACGAAACTTCTTAAAGTAACTCACATAGTACTGCAAGAAAGCTTTATAATGTGAACCAATTGATCAAACATTAGTTGACCTTAAACTTCTAAAGTAAACAGGAATTGATGCAGTGCTAAATGGCCAAACTTCTTACTTAACTCAACACAAAAAAAACCTAAGCATTATAAAATTGGTCAGTTATTGCCATTAACCTTCACAGAAACCCTTGGACACAACAAGAACTCCATTCAGAGCCCGATATCTGAACTTAATTGGAGTAAAATATATTGTAACACATTAATTTCTTAGAGTCTTTTTTTTGTTAAAATGGCAACAAGAAATGCGTGAAGGAGGCCTCCTCAAACATCTTTCCCGATCCTATTGGAAAGTGATCACCTAAACTAGGTGGGGACCACACATGTGATTTTTGTCGAAAAATTTATTTTTAGACTATGTCTATTTTTAGACATACTATATGATTCGGGGATTCAGCTTGAGATTCTGAAGTATGTGACATGTTGGTAAAAATAGATGAGACTCTTATTTTTAGGTCAAAGATTTTTAGACTCAGCTTCCCAAAAAATATGGAAGTCAAATATTATTTAATTCTTTAATATTATTTGGACTATAAATCCCTCAAATTTCTATCCTCGAGCACTTCGCTTGACCTTCCTGAGTAAGGGGTATGTACGACATAAGGAAATTCGAATTTCCTATGGGTTAGTTGAGCTATTGCATGGTTGACTTCAGTTAGACTCATGTGGCAGAGTTTTGGTGGAGTTGATTGAGGAGTTAATGGAGATTGTGTTCCGGTTAACTAGTTGAACTAGTTGTGATCAGTTTAACTAAAAATTACACTGGAGATGAGTTGGGTGAATTAAATATTATTTAATTCACTGATTATTAACTTATTATTCAACTAAAAGAACACATCAGTTAACTCAATGCATGGACAGTTCAGTGAAAGACCAGTGGAAGAGGTAGATGAAAGGGTGAGACTGACAGCAGTTGTACATTAGTTGTGCATGAGATTTGCACAATCAGTGGGATGATGATGCCAATGATGATTGCGTTGTACCAACTAAGTGAATTCGAATTCCATTCAGCTATATTCACTTTTGGATTGCGCAGTAGAGGCAGGCAGAGCAGCAGAAGGATTTGAACCTGTGACTAGTTTCAGATCTAGCTAGTTTTGTGTTCAGCATATGAGATAGTACTGAGTACTTGTGAGGAGTATTGTATTATGTATTGTTGAATGTTTCTCATCCATTATATGATACATATAGCTGGGGGTTTTCAGCTATAAGCTTTCCCCATACATGCTGCGTTCTATGTGTGTGATTTGATGTTCTGTCGCTTTGTTTTTATTCCCCATGTGACGATTAACACATAAAAACAATTATGTATTTATGCAAAGCAATTGAATTGATGTATGATGGAGTTAATTGCAATGAATAAACTTCCTTATTAGCCAAATTCTACATCGTATCGAACGATAATGATCATTGGGAACGATTGCAAAACATTGAAGCGATTTAGTTTTAGGATAAACTCAAGAAACATAAAGATGGAGAAAGCCGGAAATATACATGCATATTGTATATAATTTTCTACATGGAATGAGAGCGAGAATTTTTGGGTGCGCGAGTTTGTAGGGAATATCTGAAAATTTTTGGTGAAATATTTTCAGAAACAAATAACATATTTGGATTCCTTGCGAAAAAATACCCAAATTGAAAAAACAAATCGGTCGAATCGGAGCTCGGATGAGGGAGATATCATCGATTTAAAATCAGCTCTTTTGTTAGAAAATTTTGCGACGGCGGGACAATTGCAATGTGCGCGAGCCAAGAACCTACATGCATTGAGGTACAAGATGCATGCAAAGCTTTTTAGGAGCAAAGAAAGGTTAGTGACTTGATGCTTGAGAGGAGACGACAATTTGCATACGGTATTGAAGTAGATGGGATGTCTACGGGCTTCCTGCGATGGAAGTGCATGAAGGCATGGCCCGGTGTGAGAGGCAAGTGTTGCATGCAGGCGAGAAAGACATGCAATTGAAGCTTGAGAGGGAGCAAGTTTTGCATGCAGGTGAAAGTGAACCTCGGGATGTGGAGCAACCACAAGAGGATCATGGAGTGGAAGAGACCACTCATGCAGAGAAATTTCGTGCCAGACGGGCAGAGGGAGTGCATGCAGCTATACCACCAGGTATGAGGTGGGGCGACATGCATGATTAATCCCATGAGGAGATTTCTGGGCAAGATTCATGAGATGGTGTGGATCTCATGAATTGAACCTGGCTACGAGGTGCCCACAGCACAGCAGTAGCAAAATCAGTTGGAGTGATGCAAGCAGATCAAAGTGACAGTGTCGGATACTGGAGCGCGGATCAGAGTTGACAGCAAGTGCAAGAGTGCATGGGTGCAAAGAGTTCAACAGCGCAGTGGTTCCTGATGACATGTGCAGTAGCTAAGCAGAGGTCGAAGACTTTGATGATAGATGCTAGATGCATCAAGACTGATTGAGTTGTTTAGAGCCTATTCAGTTTCAGAGGAGTTGCAGAGCAGATGCATGAGTTTGCATGGCGCATGCAAAGGGTGCATGGCATATGCATGGAGTTGCATGGTGCATGCATGAGTTTGCATGGCGCATGCAAAGGGTGCATGGTGAATGCATGGAGTTGCATGTCGCATGCATGGAGTTGCATGGCGCTTGTGAAGGTTGCAGGGCGAATGCATGGAGTTGCATGTCGCATGTAATGACAGTCCTTTCTTGTTGAGAGGGAGTGTTGAAAATGGCAACAAGAAACAGTGAAGGAGGCCTCCTGAAACATCTTTCCTGATCCTAGTTGGAAAGTGATCACCTAAACTAGGTGGGGACCACACATGTGATTTTTGTTGAAAAATCTATTTTTAGACTATGTCTATTTTTAGACATACGGAGCATGATTCGGGGATTCCAGTTGGAGATTCTTGAAGTATGCGACATGTTGGTAAAAATAGATGAGACTCATATTTTTAGGTCACAGGCTATTTTTAGACCGCCTCTCCTAAAAATATGGAAGTCAAATATTATTTACCCTTAATAATATTTAGACTATAAACAGCAGTTTACTCTCTTGGAGCACTTCAGTTTGACCCCCGGAGGTGGGGCATGCAGCTGACATAAGGAAATTCGACTTTCCTATGGGTTAGTTGAGCTATTGCATGGTTGACTTCAGTTAGACTCATGTGGCAGAGTTTTGGTGGAGTTGATTGAGGAGTTAATGGAGATTGTGTTCCGGTTAACTAGTTTAACTAGTTATGATCAGTTTAACTTGTGATTATGCTAGATATGAGTTGGGTGAATTAATTATTAATTAATTCACTGATATTAACTCATTATTAAACTAAAAGAACACATCAGTTAACTCAGTGCATGGACAGTTCAGTGAAAGACCAGTGGAAGAGGTAGATGAAAGGGTGAGACTGACAGCAGTTGTACATTAGTTGTGCATGAGATTTGCACAATCAGTGGGATGATGATGCCAATGATGATTGCGCTGTACCAGCTAGGTGAATTCGAATTCCATTCAGCTATATTCACTTTTTGGATTGCGCAGTAGAGGCAGGCAGAGCAGCAGAAGGATTTGAACCTGTGACTAGTTTCAGATCTAGCTAGTTTTGTGTTCAGCATATGAGATAGTACTGAGTACTTGTGAGGAGTATTTTATTATGTATTGCTGAATGTTTCTCATCCATTATATGATACATATAGCTGGGGGTTTTCAGCTATAAGCTTTCCCCATACATGTTGCGTTCTATGTGTGTGATTTGATGTTCTGTCGCTTTGTTTTTATTCCGCATGTGACGATTAATTTGTAGAAGCAATTATGTGTTGTACAAGCAATTCGAATTGATGTATGATCAGGTTAATTGCAGCGAATAAACTTCATTATTCAGAAAATTTCTAAGAGCTCCTGTGGATGTATGTATGTCAGGTAGTGGTTTACTGGTTGAAATAGGGCTTTCCCCCAAATACGACCCTTATTCAAACCGTTCTACAGTAAACAAGAACTGATGCAGTGCTAAATAGCCAAACTTCTTACTTAACACAAACATGGCCTGAGCTTTCTAAACTTGGTCAGTTCCTTCCGTTAAGCTTAACAAAGACCTTGGATGCAAAAAGAAGCATGTATGTCTGTTGGGTGGTGGTTTACTGGTTGAAATAGGGTATCGCCACAATAACGACCTTGTTCAAACCTCAGTGGGCACAAACTCCTGATCTGATCATATGTAGGAGTTCGCTGAGTTCGGTGGTCCCCACGTTAAAATAGCTTTACCATGATAATGCAGAACTAGGGCTGATAGCTCCCCGCATATCAAAAAGAAAAAATACGTCTACCTCACCAAAGAAATAAGACTGAGAATGAATGTGTTTTCTGAATCACTGAAAATAAAATGAATTTACTAAAGTTGAGTGAATTTACAAAATTTGAATGTTATCCTTCACAACACTCTACACAAATGAACCAAAACTAAAAATTATTGTATTTTTTATAATTGGCAGTGCTCGATGGTGCTTGGAATAATAAGTCACTGGGCATAAACGCGTTGATCCAATAGCTTTAATTTTCTATTCAAAAAGCCGAAGCAACTGGATAGAAAACTTTGGTGGTGAAAATTTGTCTGATTTTGACGGCAAAAATATTTCAAATCCATGATAAAATGGAAATATGGGTGTACCTGGTCATGCCGCTTTAATCTGAAATGAAAGAAGATCGGTGGCAAGAATGCCATTATCTCTAAAAACGCAAATAATCGCACAAATGTCCTGGATGAGAACCTGCGCCTCCTTCTCCGGAACCACTATGAAGAGAAGGACGAGGGTTTAGCCATTAAACCCTTTTCCTCCATCCAATTCCGTCACGAACTTTGGTTTTTAATGTAGCAGTACAAACCCCACATTCGCCAAAATATTCGATTCAATTGTTCTCTGAAAAAAATCGCGGTCTCATTTCTCTTAAGTGCAGGTTGTGGGAGATTGTTCTAAATTCAAGGATAAAAAGTCACTATTCCATTTATTTCTGATAGATCAGCGTATCAGACAGATTGTAATCTACCTCCTTCCCTGAAATTGGTTATTCAATAAAAATAGCGATGGCCATAGTAGCATTTGAACCAGAAGCATATCCAGGCGAATGCCATGGAAATTTGCTCCACAAGAAAAAAATCGGGGCGAATTTCATTTTTCCATGTTATGCGCCCTTTTTTTTTGGTGGGCTATTACTTAATAATTAATTATTTTTAAAATATTTATTGGGCTAACTTTATTAAACTATAGAAAATGGGTTTTATGTAAAAAAATTCGCCCTATTAAAATTGAAAATCCCTTAAAATTCGCCTTTGGGCTAAAATTCGCCCCTAAAATTATCCCCTCGGTGAACATCCCGGTAGTAGAGAAACAACACCACCTCGTATTTACATTCCCTTACAATTTAGGTGTCTCTCATCCCGTATTAGCTCAAATAATCTATTCTTGGTCCATCCACATCAGCTCATCTTACATCCACCGTCCAAACCACTCCATCTTTTGCACC
>JAXQQM020058974.1:0-22938 GCA_034641835.2 Pinus albicaulis | reverse complement strand
ATTAAGTGACTAGTGAAAAGTGATGGTGATGAGCAATCGGTGGCGAGCTTATCATCGCATGGCATCCAGATGACCTCCTTCTCAGGTGAATCCTAGGTGCGATGAGTCAAGAACCGTAAGTTATTGTTTGTTTTGAGTTTCAAACTCATTAGTGTAATTAAATTTTAGTTTACTTGTTGCTAATGTTACTTTTAAGGTAGTCTTAGTTTAAGTGTAAGTTATTGTTAGTATAATGTTATTGGTAGGTTAGTTTTTTAGATAGTTTTAAATTAATATATTGTTAGTTTAGTATAGTGTAGTGTGTTAGTTTAAATATTAACATAGTTTTAAGTTTAGTATAGTTTCGCATTAGTTTAGTTATTTTTAGTATATTAAATTAATTAGCTGTATAGAATCTAATTAATTTAATTTAATTATAATTGATTATTAATTAAATTAATGCGATTTAGTTAAGTATATTAGTTGGTACGATTAATAATAATAATTATTTTAGTTTATAATTAACAATTAAATTATAATTAATTATTAGATAATTAAAGTCTAATTTAGGATTAAATTTTTAATTAAAATGATGCTTTTAGTCCAGCAACAGAATTTCCAGATTTATACCAAATTTGACTTATCAACTTTGGAGGCTCATAGATTGAGTTTTACTTGGCCAAATGAGGCCCGAGACAACTCATTGGAAAGAGAAAATCAAGGAGAACATTTCTGATGAGGTTTCACTAACAGATTTAGTCATTTACTAGGTCTAAAAATTAAACGAAAATCAAGCTCGTATTTCCCAAAAGCGAAACAATTTTTTTTTTTTAAATGATCTAATGAAATTATGAAATTATCTAAGTGTATTTTCTTATCTAAACTTCTGACCACTTTGATAAAAATGAACTACAGCCACTTGACATTTTGGATTTTTTCGAGATTAGAAATTTATTTGAAAATTGGAAAATTGGAATAAATGACTGAAATCCCGATGCTTTATGATTTGGTTGTATAAGTAAAAATAAAATTTGTTAGTAATAACTAATCTACGGGTTAATATTTAAACTAAATTCATTATTAAAATCCGCATTTTTTAACCGAGGCGACATAATTGATTAGACTTCAAAGGAGTGCTATTTACAAACCGGTTGACCAAATGAGACGAAACAAGCGTCAATAGGAAGCTTATAAAAAATCGATTTTAACCAAACAATCAAAACAAAAATCTAAAGAAAATGAAAAATTAACAAAATCGTAAGATAATTGACTTAATAAAAATCCTAAAAGGTATTTTGCCAAAAATTTTATAGAAAGGGTCCCCATTATTTGATGTGAACAAGTTAAAAATGGGGGGTTGTTGTACCGTACAACAATTGGCGATTCACTGGAAGAAACAATTATCTCTGTTTGATAAAAATGAAATTTTCCTAAAATTAAAGTAAAAATAATTAAAGAAGAGAAAATTGTTTTTGGAATGCTTGACTAGGTTCATTAATCTGAATAAAAGCAATAATCATCTTACTGTAATTTTCTTAAAATTCCTCATAAATTAAAATATTTCATAACTCTATATCAGTTATTAATTAGTTGTAGAGATAAAGCAGGGGTCACTTTACAGCTTAGCTTTTAAAATGTACTCATTTGTCACAGGTAGAGCCACTGCTACCAGCAAACATCCATAGTCTCGACAGGGTTACCTTTTAATCATGAATAATTCAGAATCTCATCTATTTAAGAATTACTGACCTAGAGATAAATCCATTTATATATGTTTTATTTTTTTTATTTTTTTTTTTGAGTTCTTAAAAGCCATTGTCCTGGTTTAGTAGCCAGATAGTTGACAATGCCATTCACTGGTTATAATTGGACTGAACAAGTTGGCTCGTGATGAGACCCCTTGTCTTATAATTGTTTGCAATCATAAGCCATTACCCTGGTTTGTTTAGCAGTGTTGGTAATGTCAGCCTATTTTTCCCCTATGATCATGGTAAGCAGGCTCATGATGAGACCTCTTATCTTTTAAGTTTTAAATATATTTTTGGATTACACTCTAGAAAAATAAAATTCTTTTAAATAGGGAGAATCATTAACTCCTTAAGAGTTCAGAATGAAAATTTCAGAGTTAAAAGTGCTTTGCTGTAAAGTGTCTTTACTTGGTTAAAAATAACTTTTCTTGACTGATAATAGAATTTTGAAAGATCTTAATAAAATATTGAAATATCAAAATAATTACAATTTTGATGAAAAATAAATTTTTTAGATTTCATGATACTTTGTCAACTTCTCTTGTTTTATAATCTCTTCCTTAAGTATGTCTACCTTTATAATAAGAAAAACAAACCTTATTAAGAGATTTTAAGAAAAAGCTAATGGTAAACTATTAACAATTTTTCCCTATGTATGCCAACCATTGTTAAGTAACAAGAAGGCCTTCCATATAAATCATGTCAAAGTCACCAAAATCAAAACTGAAAACCAAAGGAAAAGAATTCTTAAGCTAAAGTGAGAAAAGAGATCAGCAAACAAAAATAAAAATGAAGAAATTTAAAAGTGGAAAGGAAATCCTAATTTTGAAACACAAACTCTAACAAGAATGTTTATACCAATGTCTCAAAAAAATGAAGTAAAATAAAATAATTATGTAATCATTCCTTTTTATGTCGAGATTCAGAAAACTTATACCTTGCCGGGTTGTAAGTGTTTTAGGCTTTAGATAGCAGTGATGATAAAATTCAGCCACAAAAAATTTCTTTCTGATGTCAATCTTCTTGTTTCAAAGCATCATCTTAATTATTTTCTAATAAAAGGAATGCTTAAAGAAACAAACTAAAGTTTCAGAAACTTCTAAGTGTAGCTATTTCAACGAAGATTATTGCTGCTTCTTGAAATAAAACCAAGAGAAGAGCATAGGGCTTCCAAAATATGATCTGGCAGATGATTGAAAGCTTTTATAAAGAGCTGCAAAACATATTTAAATATCAACATAATTTAAAAACAAAACTGAAACTAAAGTAATGAAATGGAAATTAATGAAAGTGGGCACATGAATCTTACCATTGGATAATTGCATTTGATCTTACTTGAAGGTATCAATTTCTCCAATACTAGCTGACTTCTTCTTTTAGTTGACATTAAAAATATGAAGAAGGCAAAATAACCAAAATCCTATAACCCAAAATCATTATTTATTTTATTTAAACTAAAGCGAGCAATAAAATGAAAAAATGGAATGCTTTGTGTTCAAGGGAGTTGAAATTAAAACAAATGCATCAGAAATGAGATTGAGAATTTGCAGTGATGAATATTCTCAAAATATTATAAGTTTTATACAAATTCCATGATTTTATAAATTGTTCAAAGTTAAGACCAAATTTAAGGTCATGAAATTTAAAATAGAGAGGTCTTGAATTTCATATTTAATTATGGAATTATTTAAAACTGAAATATATGAGAAATCAAAATGATTTGAGTATGCTGCTAATTGTCATCAATTGCTTTAGTATCATAGCGATTACCCAAGATTGCTTTAAATTAACACAATGACTTATCGGATGATTTGTATTGCATGTAGAGGTATGCGTTGGAGTTTATCGCATCGGGGGTTGCAGTAGAAAATTGCCGATATGAGGTCATGTGAAAAGAATATATGCGATGAGATGGAGAGATCATACTATTGAAGAAATGTTATATTTGGGATCGGGGACAATCATGTCGCAAATTTCACATCACACACCGCATCTCGCGATTTTTACTTTTCATATTGCACATTGTGCATTGCAGATTCGGAATAGTGACATGACCATGAATAAAAATGCGATGAAGCGATTGTGATATCGGCAATGCGATGGATGACGTGGTTTTCGACATTATAATATGAGCATAAAAAATGTGATGAGCGATATTGATATCGGAAAATTGTCATGCTGGAAATGCCAATATGATTCTTGCGATAGCATCGATGCGATGTTATAATAATCGGTAATGATCGAAGAGCGAAAAGCGATGAGCAATTGAAGACTAGTGAAAAGTGATAACGATGAGAAATCGATGATGAGTTATCGCATCGCATGAAACCCTGATGACCCTCCTTCTTCGATCCCCTGATTGCGATGAGTCAAAGACCGTAAGTTATTTGTTTTATTTTTGAGTTTTAAACTCATTCGCGTAGGTAGAATATTAGTTTACTTGTTAGCATAACATTAATTTTTAAGATAGTCTTAGTTTAAGTGTAAGTTAGTGTTAGGTTAGTTTTAAAATAGTTTTAAATTAATATAGTGTTAGTTTAGTATAGTGTAGTGTGTTAGTTTAAATATTAACATAGTTTTAAGTTAGTATAGTTTACTGTTAGTTTAGATTAAATTAATTAATATGTAGAATCTAATTAATTTAATTAAATTATAATTAATTATTAATTAAATTAATCTGTTTAGTTAATTATATTAGTTAGTTAGATTAATATTAATAATTAGTTTAGTTTATAATTAACAATTAAATTAGGATTAATTATTAGATAATTAGAGTCCAATTTAGGATTAAAATTTTAATTAAAACTCTGATTTTTAGCCCATCAACATAATTTCTAGATTTATATCAGATTTGACTTATCAACTTTAGAGGCTCATAGATTGAGTTTTACTTGGCCAAATGAAATTTGATGGCTCATTGGAAAGAGAAAATCAAGGAAAATTTCTTAGGAGTTTCACTAACATATTTGGTCATTTATTGGGTCAAAAATTAGGCAGAAAATCAAGCTTCGAATTTCTAAAAAACAAAACCGGTTTTTTTTTTTTTTTTTGTAATGATGTTTAATGAAATTATGAAATTATCTAAAGTGTATTTTTCTTATCTAAACTACAGCCACTTTGATAAAAATGAACTACAGCCACTTCGACATTTTAGATTTTTTTGAGATTAGTAATTTATTTGAAAATTGGAAAATTGGAATAAATGACTGAAATCCCGATGCTTTATGATTTGACTGTATAAGTAAAAAAAAAAATTGTTAGTAATAACTAACTAGGGGTTAATATTTAAACTAAATGCATTATTGAACTACACATTTTTTAACCTAGGCGACATAGTTGTTTAGACTTCAAAGGAGTGCGATTTACAAACCAGTTGACCAAATGAGATGAAACAAGTATCAATGGAAAGCTTATAAAAAATCGATTTTAACAAAGCAATCAAAACAAGAATCTAAAGAAAATGAAAAAATAATAAAATCATAGGATAATCAACTTAATAAAAATCCTAAAAGGCATTTAGCCAAGAATTTTATAGAAAGGGCCCCATTATTTGAAGTGAACAAGTTAAAAATGGGGGAGTTGTGTTTTAGCACAACACTTGTTTAGATTTTGAAGTCAATGCGGAGGCACGATCTCTCATGTTTTCTTTCTTACATGAACAATATTTGAGACCCATTGGATATCTAATTGGGACTATTATTTTAGCATGTTATCTGTTATCTCCTTCCCCAACCAATGGCATTAGAACAATATACAAGATTTATCTGTATGACATGTTTTGAAATGCTTCTAGTTATCTTTGACTGGAATATTTTTCTAAATGATATTGTATTATAAGATTTCAGGTCTTCATATCTCTGACCAAACACATTAATGAAATCCTTAAACAAAGAAATGTATTTATGTTTTGTGGATGCTGACAGTGTTTTTGACAAATTTATCATCTTCGGCTCCTTCTCACTTCCCAGATTGCACTCCTCAATATTTGTTTCTATAGGTTCCATCTTGGGTTTCCTAGCCACATCATTGAAATCTAATAGTTCCTCCAGAGGGACAAGTCCTCTAGGCAGGATATTATCTCTAAATTGTAGTACTTCAAACTCTTCTTTTTCTGGGTCTTCATGCATCTATGTTCTATGTAGATATTTTTTTGCTGAAATATTAATATCATAATTTTGAGGAGTTTCATCCTTGCACATTTGTTCTTCAGTGATACCATCTTCTTCATAATATAAGTTCAAATTCATCTTTATATTGTAGGAAATTTTCAATCTGCTTGTCATCTCCAACGACTTACCAATATCTCATATTATTAGGGAATGTTGGGTGGTGTTTAATATGCACTATATACTGTTTATTAGGGTGAGGCAGTTGACAAGTGATGGATGAAAATGCTAGCCCATTGACAAGGATGTTTTGATTTCTTGGAACTGCAGCAAGGTCATACTCTTCAAATTTTTTCAGGAGGTCAAGGGCAGCATTCGTGTATGCTCTCAATATGGGATGCTTGGTTGAATACTCTGCCTTGATTTGTTAATAACTAGTTCAGAATCCCCATGCACAAAAATTATTTTAGCTCCTAATCCCTTTAGTAGTTGTAATCCCAAAAGGAGTGCCTCATATTCTGATATATTTTTGGTGCACTAAAAAATTAAGTTTGTAGGAATGACTCTCTATGTGGTTATTTTCAGTATTGCATACCGACACCCCTGCTCCTGAGCGAGCTTTTCCACAAGAGCCATAGAAACTCAAGTTCCAAAATGGTTCAGATTTAGATTTGTGTTGTACAATTTCCATTTGATCTACTTGTTCTCTATTCTGGTCCTCTCCTCCTTCAGCTACTTTTTCATTAATGGCCTCATCATTATAAAGAATGAATGATTCAAGGTCAGAATTAACAGAGTAAAGGGGGTAGTTATATGGTTTTTCTTGACTGCTCACCATGTATTTCATTAAATTCCACCCATACAATCTTCTTTGTTGACCAAAAATTGGTATGGTAGCATAAGTCATATGCATTTGGAGGGTCCCTTGAAGCTTGGCTTCCCATGAGCATGATAACAACATGCCATATTTAGGAGGTATGTCGGCCACTACTATATCCATTACTAGATTATTGGATGGTATTTGGGCTAACGTAACACATAGATATTTGAGGAGGCCTAGACATTTGACCTTGCTAGAATCAAATTAATACGAGTCTTTATAGGGTCTAGTTATCTCAAGGCCAAGTTTCTCCATAACTGCCTTTGGCATAAGATTATGAGAGGCTCCTAAATTTAACATGGCATTGTGGAGGATCTTATCAAGAATATTCAAACTAATATAAAATGGGGGAACACCTCCCTCTTGGGCTTTACTTCTACTTCTGTCCCAAACAATTGTTTAGGTTTATCATCATTTAGGTTGACAGTGTCCGTAATTTCTCCTATGTTTAGTGCCTTTAGGACTTGAGATATGTATACACCTTTGTTTACCAATTCAGTGAGGGGGATGGAAATTTTTACTTTCGCAATTTCATTCTCAATGCAGAATGGTGTCTTCGTCTTTGGCAGATTTAAATCAATCTTCTCAAACACTATTTTAGTGGCAAATTCATTTTGTTGACCTGTAGTGGGGATATCAGCTTGAATAGTTTTGTTAGGGCTGAAAATTGGTATAATAGTGCTGCTTTCTAGATCATTCTATTCAGGGACATTAACAACTTTCTTTACATTTTCTATTGTTTTTTTGGGATCAGTTTCCGGGACCTTTTTAGAATAATTTTCAGAATTCCTTCTCCTGCAAACATCCGAGTTTTTCTTTCTTATGAGATTATACCGTCTATGTACCTCCATGATGGCATTCTCAAACCCTTGTTTATAATCTTCAGACTCTTCAGATTCTACTTCAGTTTGGGTGAGAGAAAATAAACCTTGTTCTTCTTCAGTAAGGAAAACAGAATCCTCATCATTAATTCCCATTAGGTTAATTTGTCTGTCTTCTAGTTCTTCAACCACTCCCTCATCTTCATCAGCATAATTTTCTTGGAATGGTGGCCTAATCTGCTGGTCTGCGCCTCTTTTTTCTCTTTGTCTTATTTGAGGGGGGTTTCTTCTAAATTTCTGGTTTCTATTTTGAGGAGATGGCTGATTTTCCCTAGGGATAACTCTCTCATTTAGGTTGATCCTCTCCATAATTCTCTCCATATTCCTCACCAAATTATCATTATTAGCATCAGATGTGGAAACTGCAGGCTCTTTCCTGATAGTGACTCTCTTCTCATTTCTCATTCGATCCCTCTTTGCAATCAAGTTGGCTTCTACACTCACTACACTTCTTTGCATGTCTTCTAATGTAGCAGGATCTCTTTCACTAAGCTGATAAGCCATCTATGGATCGAAACCATATGGGAATTTCATCAGGGCTAAACCTTGTGGGGGTTTCATGTGAGGAGGGAGTGCGTTGTATACACTATTAAACCTGGTACAATAGTATTTGACACTTTCTCCAACATTTATCTTGATTTTTTCATATTCTGACAAGATATGAAGAGGATTTTTCTTAACTTCCCATTTTTAATGAATAGTTGGTGAAGGGCAGGGAGGTCATGAACACTATTTGGGGGTAATATCTTAAACCATTTTTTTACTTCTCCCCCAAATATTTGAGAAAACATTCTCAATTTGATAGTTTCATCCTCCAACTCTTGGTAATCAAAAGAGTCATTCATTTTTTCCATATGTTGTTGAGTTGTTTCAGGACCAGTTCCATCAAAATGTGGGATTTTGGACTGATAATCCTATGGCATAAGAACCACAAGTAATAGTAGCACCAATGGAGCATACCGGGTTGTCATAATTGGTGGTGGGGGAACCCAAGTGGGATTAATAAGAGGAGGGTTGACCAAGGGAGGCGGAGGGTTAAATTGAGGAAGGTGGATAGTGGGTGTATGAGAGGGGGTTTGGGCACTCTGGTGGGAGAGGTTCAAGGAAATGGTAGGAGCTGCAATTGCACTTAGAAAAATTGGCTGAGGATGAGAAGCCTTGACAATAATAGAGGGAGATGTTGTAGTAAGAGAAGATAATTTTATAGACTCCTGAAGGTAAGCATCATCAATAGCTGAGGTGAGTTCTGATACCAGACCTTGAAGGGAGTCAAAGT
Organism: Pinus albicaulis; assembly: GCA_034641835.2. Lineage (NCBI taxonomy): Eukaryota > Viridiplantae > Streptophyta > Pinopsida > Pinales > Pinaceae > Pinus > Pinus albicaulis. Next base: position 14,068 of record JAXQQM020058974.1, on the reverse strand, counting down.
GGTGGAGAATATGGAGATCAGTTGGGTGGAGGTAGAGGCTTTCACGACTAGAATTTGCTGCAAGATAGATGGGTCAAACACTGTCTGGGCTGTCCAATTGTGAGATTTGGTCTTGAACGAGATATGTTCAAAATTTAAGTAGAATTGGATGTCATGCAAGGTTGCAAGGTTTTCAGGGAGGGAACTTGCTCTTTGAAGAGGGTTTCTAATAGTTTGAATTTCTGCTCTGGGGGTTTTTCTCATAACTTTCTCTGATTATCAACTATTTCAAGAGGATTTGGGTCAGAATGAGATCTAGTAAAAATTCTTCTAGGAGCTAGAATTTGGTCCCAAAGCACAAACAGGCTGAATGTTTTACAAAGGCTCAAAAATCAATCTGTGAAAAATATTCAAATCACACAATATTTTGATTGGGGTTTATGAGTTCTTATGAAATACTAAGCTTATTCAATGAATCCCCAGTATGGTCGTCGTTATGTTGTGGCCCTATAATTTATAATATTGGAAAGGATAAATGATAGAGGACTACATCAAACTGCTTTGGAGTCCAGGATCTAGCTTTCCTAGACTTAGAGAGGGATCTCTCTGTTTTTTATTATTTAGATTGACGGTTATAAATGATGATGTTAGGATATTTATGGAAACTATGAGGGTTGTTTGTTTTGATTTATTGGGTGGTTGTACAGACAGATCTGTGAAACTTAATCCATTCAGCTATGGAGTCATAAAAGGCTGAATTGTGCATCAAATTTTCAAGGGCATTCACATGGCAAGCTAACTATGCAGACTAGATCTTACTGGCAGTGTGAATATGAGATGAAGGAAAATAGTGAGCTCGGTAATAGCTAAAGATAAGTTAAGAATTATTTAATTATACTGCAGAAGAAAACATTAAGATAGTAAACACAGACATAATTAAGGTGCTCTCTCAAAAAATATTAATCAAAATTTTCTGTTTTAGAATCAGATAAATTGATGCACAACATGAAAGAGAAAGAAAAAAACATTTAACATAGAAGAGGAAACATCACCATTATCATAGCTCAAGAATCCCATGGATGGTTTTTTATTATTGATGCTCAGCAAAAACTACAGTGCTCCAATACAATGATCTTTTACAACGCAGGGTCTTACAAGGTCCAACACTTGATAATGAAAATACAAGCCGCATTTAACTGTGACTATGCTGGATGCCCTAATATACTTCGGTAGTCTGCATTAACTAAAAATTTAATTAAACTTTGAAAAATGTAGCCATGCAAGGCCCAAACCCAAAAAATATCTATGGAAAACAGACTGTCAGATTAACTTTTGAATGTAACATTAATTTCGGAAACTCTTCGTAAACAAAAAAGTAGGCTGGAGGTGGCTGACGTGGTCACGAAAACGAAACATTGGTGGCCTTGACATCTGGCTCTACTTTTTTGGGTCACCACTGCTGAATTATTAAATGTGACTTGACTCTGGCCTTTTAGATCGATCGGTGGCTACGCTGACCTATCCATCATGCCCTTTCAGTCCTGATACATTCACAATTTTCCCCAGTCCTTCTTACCAAGAATCCTTATACCTATGAACTATCTGTACACTTCATCCACCTATGTATATTTTCTAAAAGTGGGCCTGGTGAGGAAGACATGCTTCACCTCATGTTGAATGAAGATATCATTGGTCAGGAGCTCCAAAACAAATTTTCTGGTCACGTTTCCTTTAAAGTTGGAAAAATTATTAGTATACTTAGCCACATCCCTAAGCTTGGTCATGTAATCTCCCTTTTGGACCAGCTTATTATTGATCACATACATTGAGGGCAATCCTTTGGTCCTCAGGGGCTCAATATTATTCAGGAATCTGCTAATGGCCAAGTCCAATTCATGCCATTTCTCTTCCAATTTCCTCACTAAATTCCTTTTAGTAAGGAATTTTCTTACCTCTAGGATAGTTTTTGTCCTATATAGTACATCAATCTCTTCCAGCTCAAAAATGGTTTTTGAGTTCAGAAATTTTATGATCTTGGGGGCTATTGTTGGCATATTTCCCAACTCCTCATTGCCTTTCTTGATAGCCACCTTGCATCTTTCATGTAACTCCTGATATTAAAAAATAATGTGGATGGAATGCCACATTCCATCCACTGTCTCTATAATGCTTCCCCAAACTATAAGTTTCATTTGACCCAATATGTTGCTGGGAGAGAAATCCTTTTCTGTGTTCTCCAACCTTTCTATCTATTTCTTAGATATCTCATGGGCAGTCTCTGATCTGGCCTTTTGATCCCTTAAGATGCCAATTTGTGCCTCCAATTTCTTGATTTCCTGTGTTTGTAGGGTCATGCTCTCCATTTATTTGGACAACTGATCTATCCCACTGGATGCTCCAGCAGTTGTTGGAACAACTGATGGAATGGATGAGATGGGGACAACTTCCAATGGGATGAGTGTCCCTTGGGTTGCTTCTTGTTTTTCCTTCAGTAATTTCTCCATCTCAATCTCCATTTGTTTGATTTGGGCAGACTTCTCAATCACTAGTGAAAATAATTCTGTCTTTTGTGCCTCATCTTCCTCAATTCCCTTAGCTAAGGAATATTATGTCACTGGCATATTTAGCTATTTCATGAGGGCTGCTATGTCAGCATTCTTTTTCTTTATCAACTCTTCCATAGCCTGAATATTTTTTGGGTCATGCCCAAGCTTCACTATTATGTCTTCCAAAGTCTTGAGCCTTGAGTCTCTGGCCATGGCAGATATCCTCTCCATCTTGAGGTGTGGTTCAGTGCTGGATAAAGACACCTACAGTTTGGACAAGCTCATAGGAGTACTTGTCAATGTCAAGGCTACCATCTCACCAGTCTTCTTATGTAATTCCATCTGGTTAATTGGATGGATGTCCTTAGCACTAAACTCAAATTATGCTTTCTTATAATCCCTTGCTCCTTGAGGCTATGGGAACAAGGCTTCTAGGAATGTCATTTGCATCCTCCCCTTTTCAATGTCAAAAGAAGACAGTAGCCTGCTTTGTGAGCTTGAAGTCTGCATCCAGAATTGGTTGTAGGTATTAGTCTTCAGCACTTCATTCCTCATCTTTATCTCCTTCAATGTCTCAAAGAAAGACTTCTCTTGTCCTTCTATAGCAAGTATGGAAGCAGATGATTGTATACCTTGTTGCTGAGTAGATATTGTGGCCGATGATGTAGGTGAGGCCATTGTCTCTCCACATATTGATGAGGAATTGGGAGTGTCCATGATGTGAATAACTATTTTCTTTCCTGATTCAACATCCTGATCAATCTCCATATGAATTCGGGCCCTTTTTCTATATTTCATCTTGAAATATTTGCTAGAGGTATCAATCACCAAAGGTGACTGATCCTCTCTAGGCCTCTTGCTCCCTATCTCCTTCTCTGGTTATTTCCATTTGTCTTATTTTTCTTCTACATTCCTCCTTTCTTGTGGTGTTGGAGTTTGAATACCTGAAGTGGAGATTAATTGTTCCTCTTGTTCTTGGAGGGTGTTGGCCACCCACTCTGTTTGGTTGGCATACTACTCAATGGCAAGTCTATGTGTATGAAAATAAGGTTTGGATATATTTTCCACCCTTTTCTTGAAGATAACGCCTGCAGGGTCATAGGACCAGGTGAAACTATGACTAAATCCCATTCCCTTCAGTATTTTATCTGCCTCTTCTCCTTCTGCTCTGATGTTGCAGATGAAAGACCCAACTTGAGTCTTGATCTTGAAATGAGCCTTCTTCTTTGTAGAAATGAAATGGATTTCATCTGCATCTATCATCTACCTTATGTACTCCAATGCAAAGAACCTCATGGAGATGAAATTTGGAAATTTTTAAGGGGCTAGCTCACTTCCATAAACTCGAATTTCTGTATAATTTTGGTACAAGTACTAATCTTGTTGTTTTCACCCGCTCTATCAGTTGCATGGTTTTCGTAATCTCTTCACCTATCCTGGGCTCTGTTGTACAACTAAGTGTGTTGATGGCTGGGTGCACAAAAAAATCTACAAATTCCTTATATGTATAGTTCTTATGTTCTTTATACAGTAAGGCGGTCTAGAAGATGATGGACTAAGGCTCTCCATCTTCATTCATGTTGGCCATCTAAAACTAAACCTGTTGGACTGGAAATACACAAACATATATACTAACATGAAGGTGTATTTGAAAACCTCCTCTATCTAAAACCTTAAGAACTGTTAATGTATGGCATCTGCCAGGAACTGGGAAAAATTAAACATGATAGAGGGCTTAGCTTCAGATGAGAGAATGCACAAAAATCCTATCAAAACTTCATCAATCCACTGATCGGAATGGTAGCCTAATAGATAAGATAAAACAATGACAATTTGTTTGGTTCTTTCGGGAAAACTAGATGTAGGATAGGGTGGGTTTTTTTACAGGAATTGGTGCATCATTTGCCATGAAAAGTTGCAAATTTTTGGCTCTGCTGGAAAAATAAATCCTCTGGTAAATTTCCCTAAGGGCTTCATAAGAAAAAGGGACTGATTATTCAGGTGTGGGGGCCTACATCATTTGTTGAATAGATCGAGCATTGATGGTGAACAAGATTTCTCCTGTTGGGGTGACTATGGTCCTCTAATTTATATCATAGCAGGCATGGAATTTTCTGATGTATCTGACACAACTATGAGTCCTGGGGAAAATATACAGATGTAATTGGGTCTCCCATAGGCTGATATCATTGGCTACATCGAGAAAATTTTCCTCGAGCCAACAGTAGACATCGAACAAGTCGAAGTCTAACACTGTCTCATGGATTTTGTAGTCTCGGTCTGCCAAGGTTGTATGGTCTAAGTCCAATTGTGGGTATCTTATGCGGTTGAATGGTTCCTGGTCCTTCTTAGGAGGCATGGTTACTTCTTCTGTAATTTTCTTCCAATGTGTAATGGAGAAAGTAATATAAGAAAGAGGGATCAGAGAGGGGAAAATTTTCAACGAGAAGAAGCGGACCACGATCGGAATGCTTTATTTCGCAATTAATGGTGACGTGATTAGAGTGAGGGTTAGGCATACACAGTGCGATAGTTCATTTCTTGAATTTTGAGGTCTAAAATGGGTATCTAGGAAATAATAAAATAATAGCTAAATCAATAAAATAATATTTATCAATTTGCAATTCACTTTTTGCACCACAATCAATGTAACCATGGTTAAATTCAATTCAAAATTTGTACCAAAATAAAATTAATAAAAAAATTGTATTGATGTGACTATAAATAAGAATGAGTTTTTCAAGAAAAAGTCATTATCATTGAACAACTAATGCATTTGTCCTTTGTACTTAAATAAATTAAAATAAAATATAAATATAAATTCATAAATTATTAATTATATAATATATTATTAATTAAAATTATATTATTTAAATTGTATAATAACATGTAATTAATGTACTATATAAAAATAATATAATAAATGTAATATATTATTTTATGTATGAATTTTATTCAAAAAATGTGAAATGACATTTATTATGAGTACTTTACTTTGAATTTAAAAGTACTTAGAGCACTACCATGGTTAACCATGAAAATAATATAATAAATGTAATATATTATTTTATATATGAATTTTATTCAAAAAATGTGAAATGACATTTATTATGAGTACTTTACTTTGACTTTAAAAGTACTTAGAGCACTACCATGGTTAACCATGAGTTTTTATCCACCATTGATAATGTGACAAGTAAGTACCTTTAACTCAAACAATGCCACCTCAACCATTAGGGATGATGTCATCCCCTAAAATGTGATTGGCTCTCATAAAGTGAATTTTGATTGTACATTTTCCTTAGGAGGCCCATTTTATACCACAAAGAAATTCCCCTAATGTCTTTCAACCTTAATCTTTTCTTGCAAAATCATCGAAAATTCAATCTCTGCCAAATTTTGAATCAAAATAACACGGTAAAACTTCTGAGTGGTTATGAATTTTCTTTTAGCAGTGATTGGTGAGACGTTGGGGTGGCACGGGTTTGTTGAATGATGGCCCAACCATTCATGGTGAAATGGCCACCTTGGAAAGAATGAGAATGTGATTGGATGGGGGGGACGGGTCGGCGTGGACATCGGTGTGGCGAGGAGCGAGCAACAAATAGTCCATCGATGCGACGGAGGTTGTTTTATATGAAAAAGGAAAATTGTGTTTGGAGGGGGGGGGTGGGTGGTAAGTTTATCGGCGGGTTGGGGGTGGATACGGGGACATTATATGTGACGGGATGGGTGGAATTGGTTGCAGCCCCATTTTGTTCCCCACATTGTGCGTCGGAGGAGTGAGGGGGTTTGCGATTGAACGTGGACCGTTGGATGAATGGCGGATGTGAGAGATGAAGGGAGATGTGTGGCCCTTTAACATATTTGGGGACATAGAAAGTGGGGTATGATGGGACAAGTGATGTGATAGTGGAGTCAGGTTATGAGCGTCGGGGGTAAGGTAAAACCTTAGGATAAAATAAATATGCAAGGGATGGGGTGGAAGAAAGATACATGTGGTCGGGACTTAGCGATAAAAGATATACCATAAGGTTCCAATATTTTATAAAAGCACACCCCTTCGAAACTTTGAAACATAAATTTTCATTGACGTTTGGTTTTTTCTTTGTTTGATTTCTTCTCTCTTAACATAGGAAACAATGAAGCAGTTTTAGGCTACTTATTTACAGAATGAACCTTACATTGTTTCCCTTTCCTTTTCCACCAGATCTACCTATCGAAACTACAACTCTAACCATTTCTCTTCTTTTTAGGGCGCATTTAGACTTGCAGACCCTGAAATCATTTTTCCTTTCAATTTCTAACCTATCACCTATCCCTTATTTCTCCTAGTGGTCCAGATTAATTTGTTGAACCAATTTCATTTTCTACCTATCTATTGATAAGCCAAGATTAAATGGTTTGGAAAATCTTCATTTATAACCTATCAGCAGAAAATTCAAAATTGTACAATCATGCTTAAACTAGATGATTGCACAAAATTTCCTCAATAGTAGTGGCATTTTGATTTGCAGCACTTTCAGAAATATTCATTCTTCTTTTATGTGGTGCTCTCTTTTTCCTTTTTTAACACCCTCTTTTTTTTGTTTCTTTTTATCTTCCTTGACAATATATTTGAATCTTAAAATATATGTAGAATATGAAAATTTGCAAATAAGACATACATAGTCACCTTGTTATACTGTAAATTACATGACTCTAATAGAATAGGCGGGTGGCCCCCAATATCCACCTAGATCACAAAATTCACATAAAATTAATTATTCTCTCTAATGGCTCACTCTAGTTGATAGAGGAATATCAGCTGCAAGTTGCGTCCTTAGCCAAATGAATCTCACCATTTTAGCTACATTTAAAGAAAAAATTATTATCCAAATGTTTAGCTTTCACTAGATGACAATTTCAATGAAATCAAATAAAAAAATACCAAGTTAATATTATGCTTCCCTAATAAGTACGTTTCCTTGACTGATTAATGGCACATGTGTAGATGCAATTAGATCCTTATACCTCCTAGATTTTCTACTAGATACAATCCACTAAAATTCCCATTCAATTAAACAAACCTACACTTCTCATTCCATTCATGCAGATTCCCTGCATTGTACAATTCCCTCTCATAGCCATAAGGTTTGTCTATACAAAAAAGAGTCGAGCAACCCAACTTCCTCCCCACATTTTTGTCGAATATTATTTCTAAGAAATTAATATAATCTAATATTTGACTTCATTCCTACTCATATAACATGCATGCATCTACAAAACAAAAATTTTCCATGAATGGAAAAATATTAATGCATAACCATAACATAAAAAAAAGGGTAGATAAACCCAGCTTCCTCCCCACATCTTTGGGGGGATTATTTCCCCAGGCACTAAGCCCATCATTAGCTTAGTGCCTACTCATATGACATGCTGGAAAGGAAGAGGAGTTAAAACACAAATCACACATGAGTTGTGACTCTTCTATTGATCACACAAACTTGATGATTACAATGAACCCAATGAGGGGTATTTAAAATTTTTTTTACTAGCGACTCACTTAAAATAACTTGACATGCAACCAAACACTAAATTTAACTTTACCAAAAATAATAATTAACTCAACTTAACTCAACTTGAATCAACTTAACTCTCTAAATTTAGCCAACTCTTGTTGCGGGAGTAATTAGCTATTTCAATACTCCCCCTAATTACGACTGCTAAACTAAGGCATGACTCATGGCAACTCAAACATGCATGTTGGTCTATGTATTAGCTAGGCTTAGAAAACCCAAGTTTCCTTTGTGAAACTCAAATAAATCTTTCATTAATGGCTTAGTGAATTATTAGCCAATTGATCACTTGATTTACAAGGCTTCAAGTGGACTTCTCCATTGCTCACAAGTTCTCTAATAAAGAAATATCTAGTATTAATATGCTTGCTATTTTAATAAAGCACACTATTCTCTGATATATGGCTAAGGTGTTGTCACAATATATTGTTGTTGATCCTTGTCGTTTCTATTTGAGTCCATAAAATACTCTTCTTAACCATACTGCTTGGCATCTTGCTAATTTCGTTGCTAAATGTTTTTCTTCTACTGACGAAAGTGTCACAATAGGTTTCTTCTTAGAGTCCCATGAAATAAAACCTAGACCAATATGGAACACATAACCAAAATTTCTCTTCCTATCATCCAAACAGTATGCAAAATCACTATTTGTATATCCAATCAAATATTCATTTTTTGTGCTTGCATACATTATCCCACAATCTCTAGTTTGTGCTATGTATCTCAAAATTATTTTCCTGCTAGTTCGGTACGTATAAAAAACTTGGAAAATGAATTATAGTTATCTACTATTAATAATCAAGATTTAGTTTATGGGTTAATTGAAATTGTAATTGTATATTGGCCTTTTGTTTTCAGCTTCTGATAAATAATTATGTGCTCCCTCTAGTATTTAATTCAATTCAATACGAAAAAAAATAAAAGGAATATGACCATTACACCCATTCAAAACCATTTTTTTATCACAATATTCACTTAATCTGCATTTTAATCCCGGGTTATTTGTCACTATAATCTTCTTTAATACCTTCTACTCTTGCTTTGTTTCTACTGGGTTCCACTCGATTTCAAACTAGTTTAATCAAAGGATTATCTTTGTATGTAGTCACAACTATGGGTCGGTTATCTCACCATGCTCTTATTTTATTTCTCTTTGTTACTTTGGATTTTTTTTAAAGTTAAGAAGTCTATTTGGAAACTGGATAATGATGATTGAAATTTTTAAAAGTATTATGACTAGAATTCTTAAACTGCCCTAATATAATCTTGTGAGGATTGCTTTATTGTTTCTAGAAATTACAGTCGTTTTACACTTGGAGGGAGTTATTTCATTCAGGTTACTCAAATCGTAAACTTTTAACTAAATCATTCAATCAAATTTGGAATAATGGTGAATTATCATCTTTCGTACTTAACAGAGGTGAAAGTGAGCAAAAGAAATAAGAACATTGAATGCCATCTTTCCCCCCTTGCTGGCCTTTCCCATCTTTTCACTGAAACCCAGATGAATTTATGTAAATTTTATCTCATCTTTTAAATGGTCACAAAATCCATTCATCTGTATTGATTCATGCCTTCCATTGAAACCCAATGATTGGTTAGTTTCCATTATCATGTAGTGGTTGTGGCCTTTTTTCACCCTCCTGCATCATCTGAATTGTGTCAGTGGTTTCCTTTTTTGTGTGTGTGCTTGAGTTGAAGAGTCTGTATAGAAGAAAATAATTTGGTTTAATTTGTGAAATTGATAATAAATTTATAACTAGGTGACATCATTTATGTCTTGCATGTAACCAAAGCCATTATTGTTAAATTAAATAAGCAGATGAACCATTTTTTTTATATTTGGTGTTGCATTGGATGCCTTTAGTGCTCTTACTCTTCTACCTAAATTATTTGGTCATTTTAAGAATGAAGGGGGAAAGAATGCTTTTTGCGAACAAAAAAAAAGTAAACTATGGAAGAAAAAAGTAGAAAATCCCCAAGGAGAAGGATACTCCAAATAAAATGAAGATAATAGGAAAGATAAATAAGTGCACTACAGATACTACCGCTAATGAAGTCAAGAAGAGAAAAAATATGAAGAAGAAATACAAGTAAATAATTGTTTCTTATGAAGATGACCCCATTTTATTAGAGAAAGTAGACGGATCACCATATGTTTCTTTTGATGGGCTAGATTCATCTAATGGTAGTGGAAGCTTACCATGTTACAATGACTCAGATAATGCTTCAAGTGATGATTCTCACAAGACCACCCCTTCTCATGACAATTGCAGCTTGTCATGTCACCATAACTCAAATAATGTTTTTGGTGATGAGTCTGACAAGACCTCCCCCTTTGATAATCAAGTTTGGGTTCTCATATGGTGTCTCTATTTTTATCTGATGAAAGAGGGATAAATTTGTTCTTTTCGCTACCATAAAATCGATATATTTTATCCTAATTTTTCTTGATTTTATTGATATATGTATAGGAATGATGTTCGAAAAGAGAATCACATGGTTAAAAACCAACTTTCATTCATAAAATACTATGAAAGTGCATGTATGATATTGAATTCTATAGGTTTGAATCATATCTTATCTTTTCCAGCGCCATAATTTTTTCATTTCCACTGTTTTAGATTGCATTTGGTCATTTAGTATATATGGAACATGTGTACTTCATGTCATTTACCTACTCATAAACATCGTTGTCTCTAATTGTTGGTGGTCGAATCATTTAAATGATATTCACTTTTTTTCTCTCTCAAAGGAAAAATTTTCTATTTTAACCAACATTGTGAGAGAATTTTCACCACAAGCCTTGCAGTTGCATATTTTGTAACTAATAGATTATGTGATCTATAAAATATAAATTCATCAATGCATTTTCCAGGACCTTTTTTTTCGTTTTCATTCTTATGCTTCATGGAAATGCAAACTTTCTTTGTACGATTTTTTGTGTTTTTTGTTGGTTTGATATTTCTCTTGAATGACTTCAGTCAATGCCTTCATTTTCCAAATATGATTAATATTTGAATTTTTATCTTAATGTTTCATGTAGCACTAGCATCCAACCTTGTAAAATGAGAAATCAAAGGCCAAAATCCCATTAAAATGGGATTTATTTATTATAGTGATTAGTTAAAACATCACAAAAATTCTATTAAATTATGTCACTAAGTTAGAAAATCAAAGTCATTTCAAAGTGTAGATAAAAAATACAAGTGGGATGCCTTGGGACAAATAGAGGGGACCTATGATATTACAAGTGAAAAAAATTAAAATTACTTATCTTACTATTTGATCGGTAATAAATAAAAATGAGACAATGCTTGTTGGGAGAAAGTGACAACTCAGATCCATGCATGAAAATGTTCATATCATCCATTTTTTGTATAAATATTTTTAGCTTGCAAAGGATTTACTTTCCTAGATGCTAAAGTGCTCTATGGGGAATATCTACATACTGGATGTAGAAAATTGAGCAGGCTAGGAGAATAAATTAACCCACTCAACCTAGGAAAAATTACTATATTCACCCAAAGACCTAGGGCTATGTAGCAACTTCATGGTTTGAGTTCTGAACCCAATGGATAAACCCTCAAGATAGTGTCCTTTCTACATCATCTAAGGGAATTCTGAAGCCACTAAGCTAAGAATTTGATGCTAAAGGAAATTAGAAAACACTTAATTTTGGGTAGATGTCTAGCAAAATGCGAAGGAAGGAGGAAAAATACAATATAAGAGTTAATTAACCTAGACTAGGAGGGGATTTATTCGTATTCAATCCTATGGGGAATTTTCTTATTTAGATATTGTTATTTTTTGGTAGAGAAAAATACTCACTATGAGTTTGCATCAGAGAATTAATTAAGATGATATGAGACATACAAGGACTAATATGCCTAGATATAATATAAGAGCATTGATTTAGATAATAAAGCCCCTGAGCAGGACTTCACACTCAAAAATGTTCTTTTGGGTAAATAAATTCTTGTTTTGTACCTAGGAAAATCCTTTGTAAAATTGTTTGAGAAACCAATAACTAATTGTTGACAAAGAAATTATGGAAAATATACTCTGTTGAAACCATCACCTGTTAAGAAATTTAGTTGGATCAATCATTTGATAGAATCCTTACCAGAAGTTCTTACCATCTAGAAGGAAAATATGTGGTTGGATAACTATTACTACAAATGGTTGCATCTAGTTTTATTGAAGTTGCTTTTTCTTGACTCTAGAGGACGAAGGCACTCTGCTAAAATTATTTATCAGAAAATGGAAGAATATGTTAATATATAGAAAATTAGTCTATGGAGGTTAATGATTTAGGGCATCTTCCATTCTGCTAATACATTATTGAGAATTGATTCCAACTTTTTGTAATCACTATTATTAGGAGGATTGTCATAGGAGGCGTAATGGAAGTCTATAGTTGAGTGTGTCAATTTTTTGATAATCGACTAGTCGTTGGGTCATCTACCTAGTAGGAAATCCTTGTCATGCAAGATGAACCACCTACAAAAGTGGGACTCTTCTTAGCAATAGATCTATATATTCATATCAAACCCATCCCCTTTATCCATCCATATTAAATCTTTGTTTATAATCAAAGACACAAAAACAATTGGTGACTTGGACGAAGAGAAGTTGTGAAATGTGTCCCTATCCTTCCATCTTGAACTTATACATGATTGTATTACTGACTATGTGTGTCCATTTATCCCTTGAGACTCACCATCTCAAAATTAAAAGAAAAATGTGGACAGGTTTCTTGCATAATATGTCTTATGGTGGTGTTTATTTTGAGAACTTTGACATTAGTTTGTCTGTTGTATTTGTCAAAAATCTGTAGTTCATGAAAAAATCATTAGTTTGAAAATTTGGATGCTCTTCGTTCATTATGATTATTACCTATATGGTATTATTTGATCACTATTATAATGTTGCGAAATGTTGTTTATGAAAAAATCGAGTTTTTTTATCCAAAGAAAGCTGACATCCATGGAATTAAGAGTTTACTAACAACCTGTTATGATGGAGAGGAATGCGATTTAAATGTTTTCATTGACATAATTTTGGCTCAGAAAATGGTGGGGACTATTGTCAATACAAATGAATATTTCCTTTTTGGTGTTCTCAAAACCATTAACTTGGAAAGATATACAGTTGGAATTTTTTAGATAGATAATTGACTTGCTTGTCTTTTATTTTATAATTTCATGTGTTATGTGTTTGCAGTCATATTTCATTAGTTTTATCTTATTTGTAAATTAGTTCTTGCTGATTTGTACCTATTTTATCATGATATATAGGGAACTATTAGAAAAAATCACTTTTATCTTTTCAGTATGATGAAATACATCATCAAATTCATAACCTATTGTTGTCTTCTATTTTGGACATGTCTTTATTTTTTATTTTTGAAATTATTTTTTGACATTTAGTTTTAGGAAAATTATTGTGCAAAGAAAATTGACCTCCTAGGTGTTTTCTAGTAGTTATGCCAGTTAGCATCAACTCATTTTCCACATTATAGCTATAGGTCAACCTTTCCTTCTCATGAGCACTCTCCAACTTCAATAGTCTTTTTTGAGTTATATTATTTTTCTGGTCTTCTTGCTCTCTCATAACATAAAATTGGACATGTTAGTTGTTTATATTTTGAGTCAACATTTGTTAGCTCCCCTATATTACTAGTATAGTACCTTATTGTTGTTAGTGTAACCCCTTTATTGTTATTATTGTACCCTTGTAACCCCCATTCTGTTATTATTGTGCCCCTAAATTATTATTGTTAGGTCGGCTAGGATTACATTGTGGCCCACTGGGATTACATTATGGCCCCAATGGACTCCTATATATAGAAAGGAGGTTTTGTAAATTGAATCATCCAAGAATTGTTCATTCATGTAATGTATTGGAGGTTTCCCCCTCGAAGTGGCTTATTTCTAAGGCGTTGATATCTCTTTTCTTCTCTTTTGGAGTTGGTTACACAAC